>PVKU01004544.1:0-31671 GCA_004027475.1 Anoura caudifer
TACTGATATGTCCCCTAAAGCAAGGGACATAAAGGAAAGAATAAACAAATGGGATCTCATCAAAATAAAAAGCTTCTGTATGGCTAAAGAAAACAGTATTAAAATAAAAAGAGAACCAACTATATGGGAAAACATATTTGCCAATGATACCTCAGACAAGGGTTTAATCTCCAAAATATATAAAGAACTTACACGACTCTACTCTAAGAAGAGAAGCAACCCAATTAAAAAATGGGCAAAGGACTTGAACAGACACTTCTCCAAGGGGGACATACAGAAGATCCAGAAACACATGAAAAGATGCTCCATATCGCTTGCTATCAGAGAGTTGCAAATTAAAACCACAATGAGATACCACCTCACACCAGTCAGAATGGCCATCAAAAACAAAACAACAAACAAGTGTTGGAGAGGTTGTGGAGAAAAGGGGACCCTAGTACACTGTTGGTGGGACTGCGGACTGGTACAGCCACTATGGAAAGCAGTATGGAATTTTCTAAGAAAACTAAAAATGGACCTACCTTTTGATCCAACAATTCCACTGCTAGGATTATATCCTGGAAACCCTGAAACACCAATCCAAAGGATCCTATGCATCCCAATGTTCATAGCAGCACAATTTACAATAGCCAAGTGTTGGAAGCAACCTAGGTGCCCATCAGTAAATGAATGGATCAAGAAACTATGGTACATTTACACAATGAAATTCTATGCAGCAGAAAGAAAGAAGGAGCTCCTACCCTTCACGACAGCATGGATGGAACTGGAGACCATTATGCTAATCGAAATAAGCCAGGAGGTGAGAGACAAATATCATATGATCTCACCTCTAACAGGAACCTAATCAAAAAAACAAACAAACAAGCATAATATAACCAATGACACCGAAATTGAGAACAAGAGAGGAGAGGGATAGGAATATCCAGGGAAAAGGGGAAGGGATTAGAGCAACAAGTATGAAAGACATATGGACAAAAGCTGGGGGGTGTGGAAATGTGAGGGAGCTGGGGAGGGCTGGGGCAGAGGGACGGGATGGGAGTAGAAAACAGAAAACTGTATAAGAACAACAATTAAAATAAAATTTAATTTAAAAAAATCACAGCCCTGAAATTCAGATAATATTTGATAAATAAATATAAATTGTGCATATATATATAAAAAAGAAAGAAAGAAAGAGGAGTGATTACAACTGATACCACAAAAATACAAAGGATTGTAAGAAATTATGTGCCAAGAAATTTGATTACCTGGCTGAAATGGTAGTATATCTAAAAATATATAATCCTCCAAAACTGAGTAAAGAAGAAGTAGAAAGCCTGCATTGACTAATACCAGCTAGTGAAATTGAAGCAGTAATAAAAAAAACTCCCATCACACAAAAGTCCTGGGCAAAATGGATTCATAGGAGAATTTTACCAAATATTTAGAGAAGAACTAACCCTGATTTTCCTCAAACTACTCCAAAAATTCAAGAGGGAAGACTCAAAAACTGCTTTTATGAAACCAGTGTCATCCTAATTCCAAAACCAGATAAAGACAAAATACAAAAAGAAAATTAAAGGCTAATATCTCTGATGAACAAAGATACTAAAATCCTCAACCAACTTTTGGCAAGCCACATTCAGATATAAATTTCAAAAATTATACACCAGGATCAAATGGTGTTTTTTCCCAGGGATGCAAGGATAGTACAATATTCACACACACAAAAAATGTGATACACCACATAAACAATATGAAAGACAAAAAAACACATTATCATTTGATGCTGTAAAAGCTTTTGATGAAGTACAGCATCCATTTATGATAAAACACTCAGAAAAGAAGGAATAGAGGGAGCATAACTCAACACAATAAAAGTCATATATGTGAAATCTATAGCCAACATCATACTAAATGGGCAAAAACTAAAAGCTTTCCCACTAAGATAAGGAACTAGACAAGTGTGGGTGCTTTTACCCCTTCTATTCAACATAGTATTAGAAGTGCTAGCCACAGTGATCAGACAAGAAAAAGAAATAAAAGGCATAAAAAAGGAAAAAGAGGAAGAAATGCTGTCACAGTTTATAGATGACATGATAGTGTAAAGAGAAAACTCTATAGACTCTAGAAAAATATACTCCATATAAAAACTGAATTTGGCAAAGTCAACATTCAGAAACCAAGGACATTTCTGTATAGCAACAATTAATATCAGAAAGAGAATTTAGGAAAAATATCCCAGTTCATATAGCAAAAAGAAAAATAAAATAACTAGGAATAAATTTACTGAAGAGGTAAAAGACCTGTACTTAGAAAACTACACAACACTAAAGAGAGAAATTAAGGAAGACACAAATAAATGGAAGCATAAGATTTATTCATGCATTGGAAGAATTAACACCATTAAAATGTTCCTACTACACAAAGCAATCTATAAATTCAGTGCAATCTCTTTCAAAATACCAATGACATATTTCACAGAAATAGAACAAATATTTCAAAATTTAATATGGAACCATTAGAGTGAGCCTGAATAGCTCAGCAATTTTGAGAAAGAACAAAGTAGGAGGGATCACAATACCTGATATCTAACTATATTACAAGGCTAGTGTAACTTAAACAGCCTGATACTGGCATAAGAACAAACACATAGACCACTGGAACATAAGAGAGAGCTCAGAATTAAACCCAAGTGTCTATGGTAAATTAATACTTGATGAAGGGGGCAGAAGCATAAAATGGAGTAAAAATAGCCTCTCAACAAATGATGTTGGGAGATCTGGACAGGTACATACAAAAAAATGAAATGTCCACCAACTTATACCATACACACAAATAAACTCAAGGTGGATAGTAGACTTAAATAGAATTTGTCACATTATAAAAGTCCTAAAGGAGACTTAGGCAGGAAAATCTCAGATATTCCATGCAACAATATTTTCACTTATATGTACCCGAGAGCAATGCACATAAAGAAAAGAATGAAAAAAATGGGACTTCATCAAAAAAACCTTCTATATGGCTAAAAAAAAAAATCAGCAAAATGAAAAGGGAACCAGCTATATGGAAAAATACACTTACCAGATATTGGACAAGGATTTGATATCCATAATATATAAAGAACTCATATGACTCCACTCCAGGAAGACAAACAATCCAATAACATAATGGGCAAAGGACTTGAATAGACACTTCTCCAAGGAGGACATACAGAGGGCCCATAGACATGAAAAAATGTTCAACCTCATTAGCCATTAGAGAGATACAAACTAAAACCACAATGAGATACCACTTGAAACCAGTCAGAATGGCCATCATAAACAAACCAACAAACAAAAAGAGCTGGTGAGGTTGTGGAGAAAAGGAAACAATAGTACATTGTTTGTGGGAATGCAGATTGGTGCAGCCACCATGGAAAACAGTATCAAATTTCCTCAAAAACTAAAGGTGGAACTGCATTTTGATCCAGCAATCCTGCTGCAGGGAGTACAACCTAAGAATCCAGAATTCCCAATTAAAAAAAAAACTGTGCCCCCCAGTGTTCATAGCAGCATTATTTACAACAGTGAAATGTTGGAAACAGCTAAAGTGCCCACAAGTAAATGAGTAGATTAAAAAACTCTGGTACATTTACACAATGGAATACTATGCAGCAGAAAGAAAGAAGGAACTACTACCCTTTATCTGCCCTTCTACTCTAAATGATAGCTTTACTGGATAAAGTAATCTGATATATAGGTCCTTGTCTTTTATGACTTTGAATACTTCTTTCCCGTCCCTTCTTTCCTGTAAGGTATCTAACACTTAGTTCAAAAATCATGGGCAAGTGAGAGAATCTTTAAGGGAAACTGCAATGAAAAAAATTAGCCCATGTTTTCTCACTTACCAGAGTTAAGGGAGGGAGGTGATGGTGAGGTGACTAAGAGTGACCTTAGGAAGTACCCAGTGCACTGAACTAATATTTAATTTATTTGGAATATTTTGCAAATTTCTGAAAATGATGTAGAAGCTAAGATAAAATGGAGAAGTAACACCTATTATGTGAGAATCAGAGTAAACTTTATGTAAGTCTTTGGAATTTCTCAAGTGAAATATTCCCATAATATTTTATGTTAGATTATCCTTGGGGAAATAAAGCTATTTTAATTACTGCTGCCAGTCAGTGTTTTGTGCTTTTCAATAAGTTTATTTTTTTTAAATTCTCCCTAAGTCAGTTACAACAAAAGGCACAATTTAAAAAATGATAATGATAAAACAAATCAATTTTTTTTCCAGTTAATGTTGATTATATGTTAATTATAGCTAGGAAAAATTCAACAAGTTCAGATCATAATATTTATTTTGTTTTTATTTTTTATTTCTAATTTTTTCTAATATATTTTATTGATTATGCTATTACAGTTGTCCCATTTTTTTTTCTCCCCTTTATTCCCCTCTGCCCTGTACAAACCTCCCACCAGTATTCCCCCACATTAGTTCACGTCCATGGGTCATACGTATAAGTTTTTTGGCTTCTCCATTTCCCATACTCTTCTTAAACTCCCCTCATTTTGTACCTATCATTTATGTTTTTATTTCCTGTACATTTTTCCCCATTCTCCACTCTCCTACTCCCTGCTGATAACCATTTTTTGTGATCTATATTTCTGTGAATCTGTTCCTGTTCCAATTGTTTGCTTAGTTCATTTTTGTTTTTGTTTTCTGAGGCTCCATTGTTGATAGTTTTGAGTTTGTTGTCATTTACTTTTCACATTTTTATCCTCTTTTTTTTCTTAGATAAGTCCCTTTAACATTTCATATAATAAGGGCTTGGGGATGATGAACTCCTTTAACTTGACCTTATCTGAGAAGCACTTTATCTTCCCTTCCATTCTAAATGAAAACTTTGCTGGAGAGAGTAATATTGTTTTTAGGCCCCTGCCTTTCTTGACTTCAAATATTTATTTCCAGCCCCTTCTTGCCTGTAAACTTTCTTTTGAGAAATCAGCTGATAGTGTTATGGGAACTCCTTTGTAGGTAACTTTCTCCTTTTCTCTTGCTGTTCTTAAGATTTTCTCTTTATCTTTAATCTTGGGTAACTTAATGATGATGTGCCTTGCTTTATGATTCCTTGGGGCTAACTTCTTTGGGACTCTCTGGGCTTCCTGGACTTCCTGGAAGTCTATTTCTTTTGTCAGATCATGGAAGGTCTCCATTGTTTTTTCAAATCAGTTTTCAATTTCTTGCTCTTCCTCTCCTCCTTCTGGCACCTCTATGATTCTCATGTTGCCATATTTAAAGTTGTCCCAGAGGTTCCTAAGCCTCTCCTCACTTTTTTAAATTCTTGTTTCTTCATTCTGTAGTGGTTGAATATTTATTTCTTCCTTCTGGTCCAAACCATCAATTTGAGTCCCAGTTTCCTTCCCATCACTGTTGGTTCCTTTATTTCACTTTGCATAACCTTCAGTTCTTCCTCTACTTTGTGCTGGTCTAGTAATAGAGGTTCCTAAGCCTCTCCTCACTTTTTTAAATTCTTGTTTCTTCATTCTGTAGTGGTTGAATATTTATTTCTTCCTTCTGGTCCAAACCATCAATTTGAGTCCCAGTTTCCTTCCCATCACTGTTGGTTCCTTTATTTCACTTTGCATAACCTTCAGTTCTTCCTCTACTTTGTGCTGGTCTAGTAATATTCCTTGATGACTCCTTTTTTAGTCTTTGGTTAGCTCACTAAATGCAATTATTTAAAACATTCAACTTTTCTGAAACCCACCATCCTATACCTACCTTTGTCTCAAAAAATGATTATGTATCCTCCATCATTTCTGGATAATATTGAGGGGATTAGCTATATATTTTTTAATCTTTAAATGTTACCTTCTCCCTCCAACATCTTGTTATTTCCTCTGTTAACAGCCAAAGTATTCGTGTGAGCGTGTGATCCTCTCTTCTTCTATCCCTCAAGGACCTGGTTCCATCATTCCTTACTGAAACCTTTGCCTTTATCCTATTCTACACTACTGTCTCATTTTCCTTTGGTTTATAAACTTGATCAGGTCTTCCTCATCAAAAGAAAGAAACATTCAAATGTAAAAATCCTAAAACATACCATCCACTAACAGTAGTATCCTTTTATTCTTGATTTAGCCCTCCTCTTTTAAGTCAAGGGTACTGAAAAAGTCAAATATTCTTTTCTTCCCAATTTTTTTCACTGCCCATTCTCATCTCACACCCTTACAACATATCTCTTACACTTACTGCAACTCTGAAACTGGTTCAGAAAAACAAAAACAAAACACCAATGTTCTATCCATTAACTTTCAATATTTTGCTCTTATTTCTGCCTCCTTATATTCATCTGATACATTCTCTACAAATCTGAGCATTTCTTTTCCATCTCCTTCATGATAACATCAGTGTTCCCAAGATTCCCTCTTGGCTTGCAACAGTTCTTACTTGATTGCTGTAAAGGGTGATCCCACCCATGCTTTTTGTTTATCTACCATTCATAAAACAAATACCGGAAACTCTCTTTCCCACCTTTACTTTTTACTAGTACATCATATGCATATACCTACTTCCCATAAAATTTGTACATGTAGTTGTTACCTAAATATCTCATAGTCCAAGGGTCCAATTTCATTAGTTTCTCCTAAAATTTATTTCCTGTGATCCTTACCTTTACTTAGTATGGCTCCACCATACAACAACCTGGGTTTCATCTGAGATTCTCCCCTCCCTTCACTGTCCAATGTCCAAGGAAATCATCAAAGTTAACCACTTTTTATCCTAAATATTTTTCAAAATACTGCTTACATTTATGTCTTCTATTCCCAGGCCCTCAATCCCTAACTTTTCTCCTTGCCTCTCTTCTTACACTCTTTATGCCAGACTAATATAAACATAACCACCAGGCTAATAAAAACATGGCATTCAATATTTTTAAAGCAAACCTTTCCTGAGATTCCTGTTGCCTGCAGGGTCAACTTCAGGTGCTCAAGGTGACAGACACAGCTCTCATTAGTATGTAGGCTGAGGTTAAGCCTCACTCTGCCTCAGTCAGCTTGCCTGTCTGTGAAGGACTCTAGGAGAAGCACACAGAAGCACCTTCTCTTCCCTGCTGACATGACATTTGAAAATGCATAAGCCAGCACCAAGGTGATGTAGTCTCATACAATTTTCAAAGAAAATATCCAGGGTGAAAATATTTCCAACTCACAGATGAAAGACACATGTGGTTTTAGTTTTCATGAAGTTCAGCAAGTAAATAATACTCAAATCTGTCATGTTCCTGGAAGCAGGGCTATTCTTGGAGCTTGGGAGAATAAAGGTAAGACCTCATTCTAGTCTATATTGACTCTTTCATAGCTAAAGGTCTTTCATATCTACTGCTGGATAATCACACACCTGTGTTGGATATTTCTTGAGGTGCTTGGACAAGTGTTGAAAATTACGGATAATTACGCAGAGAGTACCCTGAATTAAGACGGTTTCAGTGTCTATTTCTTAGTGCTGATTTATCTCCAATAGTGTCCAGAAACTATACACAGCTAAAGACATTCTACAAAAAATATATAACCATACTAAAGGTTTATAGTATATTACACTTACCAGATGCTAGATAATCTCACCTTTAGGACCAACTGACTGAAACTACAGGTCCAAACTGCAGAAGTGGTCAGGCTGTAAGCAATATGTACAAGAGAAAACTCATCTGGAAACCTTACCTCAAGAGCTCTTTTGTAAACATTTTCCATAACCAATGTGGAGTTTTCTTTTTCATTCTTTCCTTTCCTTTCCCCCTTCTCCCATTGGATATATTCATTTCTTATTTGATTCTGTCTTTAACCTATTCCCAATTTTGCTTGTTAATACAAATCAATAGTTTTCATAATTTTTGGCTACCTATCACATGTTGGTTTTTAATATTTTGGGAACCTCTTTGAGAAACAAAATAAAGCTGTGGACTTTCTCTCCAGGAAAAAAAATGTACATAATGTTGAAGTTTTGGTTATAATTAGAGGAGCTCATGGACCAGCTCCTCCCAACAAAGCATATCCACAGATCTCACAGGGTCTTATTCAACAAGCTTTAAGTACTGGAAGAGAACTCTCATGCATCACTTCAGCTTTTCTCTCCACCTCCCACTTAGTTTATGCAAGCCTTTCCTTATTGTTTCTCTCCCAAACTGAATCTGTTACTTCCCTCTTCAGGATGTCCTGAACTGAGTTTGGCTCTATGGGTTTGATGTGCTGCATGCCCAGTAGGAAAAACCATTGCATCCTCTTTATGCAGCTACTGTCATCCACCAGAATTTCTCCTGCAGTTGAATTGGGACTCAAACAGAATGTGCTGTTGATGAAACTTTGATGATGCTTCTTGACATATTGATACTAAGCTGCATCTTTATCAAGCTCCACACAGAAAAGCCTGTAACCCAAGGAAGCATATTAGGAGTGGCCAGAACCTAGACTCAGAGTTCCCAGCTGGAATAGGGGTGGCTTTAGAAAGTACTTGGGAGAATACCTACTACACTTTGGGGTTGGAGGGATAAGGGAAACCTTTCTAAAGGCAGTGACAACCATGCTGAAGTGGAGAGGATGAGTAGGTGCTAGCCAGGTGATATGAGTGTATGTCTGTGTTGTATGTTGGTGGTGGAGGGGAAATATTGTAGAGAGGGCTAAAGGAAGAGTAGTCTTGGAGGAAAATTGGGGGTGAGGAGCAGTGGGACAGGCTGAGAGAAGTAACACCAGTAAATGCAATGAGAGGTAGTAAGGGCCTAGAGGGATTTTCATACCATGTTAAAAACTTAACACTTTACTCTTAAGTGTTTTAATCCAAGTGTGTTCAAAGCAGATGTGAGTCTCGGAGCAGCACCAGTGGAACTCTGGAGCTCTTGTCAGCTTATTTTAGGGCCATTCCACTGACATGGCAGGGCTACAGATTTTGTTCCTAGTGGTTTGGGAGGCAGGGAACACAGAGAACCACGAAGGTCCAGTCCTGCCCCAAGGGCAGTTGGCAACTCAGGAGTTGAGACTGAAGCACCCAAGAGCACCTGTTTCTTAAATATCTGCTATCTCGTCTCTCACCCACACATTTGTCCCTTGTGCCCTCTGAGTAGAAAAGAATGTGGGTTGGTTGAGTCTCCTTTACTTTTTCAACCTTTTTTATGGGAGGAGCTGTGGTGAGACCCAAAACTGATTAAATGCCACAAGAAATGACCAAGAAATAAAGTATTATTTGCTCTTTGCAAAATCTCACCAATGCCTATTCCAAGAGTGTCCAATTCTCCTTTAGGATTCTGAAATCCATTCAGAAAACCTGAAACTGGAACTCTTAGTAGACTCTCATGCTCCCAGGGCAAGGAGACTGGAAGTCCCTGTCCCAGGGCAAGGACACTGGACCTCCTGTCACCCTTTCCAGTGAGAGCCTGAGTGGCTGAGCAGACCTTCAGCAACTGAGTCTCTGCTTTCCTGATTATATTCCCAGGGAAATGACTGAACTGTTGAGTAAATGAGCAGTTCTGTGGGAGCAGAAGCAACAGATGAGGCTTTTTTTTTTTTTAAGAAATTTCTCATTAAAATAACAAGCATTTGGTGTCTGTATAAAAAGGGCTAGAGTTGATGTACAAAAAGAAAAATCCATTTACACTTCTGTGTTTGAGATCCTACATAGGAGGCAGGACCTGTAGCCTGCCATTTCCAGGCCTCCGGACCTAGCCTTGGTAGGAAGGTGAGCAACATAGTAAATAACCTATTTACCTTGACACTGAGGCCTGGCCCTCTTGAAGGAACTTGTTCTTCTGAGTACAGCATTTGCTCCTGTGTGCGAAAACCGAGGGTTGCTGTGACCTCATGTCAGTCTTCCTGGCCTTAGGAGGTTGCTGGAGTGACCTTCTGCTGACTCTTCCTCTTTGGAGCAAAATCTAGGCTAAGCAGCTGCATGTTAATTCTCAGTACTGATAGTACCTTTTCTAAATGATTATCAAAGTGCAGGGCCCTGAATGTGAGCTCTGGAAATTAGTTTCCATGGAAGATACTAGTACCTGCCTTGTTCTCAATTTCCAGGAATTCTGAAATGACCGGGAGTTTACTGAACTCTCTTTGAAGCCAGTTTGTAAGGCCTGGATGACACTTGTTAAATGGGTTTAAGAGAATTTGTATACTGCCTGCTTCCTGGGGAAGCTTCCCACCTTCTGGGTGAACTTGGAGGGCATCTGAGATTAGCTCTGTGTAAAAGCCAGAGTAGTGTTGGTGCTGGTATTGAATCATGAAAACATGACTCTAATGTTGTTCAAGAAGAGTGGAATAAAACCCTGAGGGAATAAAACCTCAGGGCCATGGTTAAAAAAAACAGTCACCAAAATTTACAATGCATCCTGTAAATCTTGAGCATTTCACATCACAGAGCCCTTCACTCAGGCAGCCAGTCTCCCTCTGCTTGAGAAGTTATTCTTTCTTCTGTCACATATCAAAGTACTTTGCAAATTCTAGTAGGTTTACTCAATAGTAAATATTCAAGGAACATTTACAGTAGAGATAAAATCATAAAATAGATACTTCTTTAGGAAGTCTGATTATAAGAGAAGATAAACAGACTCTCAAGATTGAAAAAGAATTAAGGGCCATCTAGGCCAGTGATCACTGGAAGCTCATCTCCTTGGTTCTTCTTTCTTATCAGGCAGATTCAGAGGCCAGGAAGAATAGCCCTGGTAAATCACTGTGACTTAAACTAAAAGTGTGGAGTCCTCTTCTAGGGAGAAGCTCATCAAATGTCCTCTGCCCTCCTTGCTCTGTCTTCAGCGTTTTCAGACAGTCCTCATATGGGGTCCATGGAATAAACTCACTCTACTTTGAAGACTTGTCTCTCATTTTATGCCTGTGAAGATGATTCTTTAGATCTAATATTAGCATGTTGTTTTTTATTTATATAACTTTATCTTTTTATATTCACTCTAATATTTTTTTCTAGACCAGGAGTTAGTAAATGTTCACCTATGGGCCAAATCTATCCCATTGCCTATTTTTGTAATGGCTACCATCTAAGAATTGTTTTTAAATTTGTAAATCATTGAAAAAAAATCAAGAGAAAATATTTTATGATACATAACAAATATTTAAAAGTACCTACATAATCCTCAATTTTACTTATTGGCCCCAAAAATCCTATATTTACTTTGTGGCCATTTATAGGAGATGTTTGAAAAACTCCAGTCCAGATTATTTTTAATCTAATATTTTTATTTTTTTTAAATTTACTTATATTATTATATCAGTTTCAGGTATAAAATATAATGATTAGATATTTATATAACTTACAAAATGATCAACCTGGTAAGTCTAGTACCCATCTGACACCATACATAGTTACTACAATATAACTTTCTATCTCCGGGCTTGTTTCCATAACTGTCAAATTTTACATCTTGGGCCCTTTCCTTTTTTTACCATCCCCTCAACTTTCCTCCCATCTGGAAACCAAAACATGTTTTCTGTCTATGAGTTTGCTTCCATTTTGCTTTTTTTTATTTTGTTTACTCAGTTCCAAATGTAAGTATAATCATATAGTATTTGTCTTTTTCTCTCTGGCTTATTTCACTGAACATAATACTCTCTGGGTCCATCCATGTTATCATAAGTGGCAAGATTTCATCATTTTTATGCCATAAAAATTTGATTTTTATATATTTTGGATAGTAGCACCCCACTAGATACATCATAAGTGAATATCTTCTCTCACTCAGTAGTTGTATTTTTATTTTGTTGATAGTTTCCTTGCTGTGCAATAATTCTTTAGCTGGTATAGTCTCATGTATCTATTTTTTTCTTCTATTTCCCTCACCCCAGGAGACATATCCAAAAAGATACTACTGAGAGCAATGTCAAAGAGTTGTCTATGTTTTCTTCTAGAGCTTAATGGTTTGGTGTCTTACATATGTCTTTAATTCATTTTTAGTTTATTCTTGTATATGTTGTACACAAGTAATCCAGTTTCATTCTGTTGCATGTGTCTGTGAAGTTTTCTCATCACCATTTATTGAGAAGACAGTCTTTATCTCATTGTATATTCTGGTATTGTTTGTCATAGATTAATTGAAAATATAGATGTGAATTTATTTCTGGGATCACTATATAGTTTCATTGGCATATGTGTCTGTTTTTGTGCAAATACCATGTCATTTGGATTAATATGGCCTTACAATATAGTTTGCTATAAGGTAGTATGATACTTTCTACTTTCTCAAGATTGCTGTAGCTCTCCTGGGCCTTTTGTACCTCCATATAAATTTTAGAATTATTTGTTGTAGTTCTGCAAAAAATGCTGTTGACATTTTAATAAGGATTTAATTTGATCTATAGACTACTTTGAGTAGTATGGATATTTTAACAATGTCAGTTCTTCCTATCCATGAGCATGGTAAATGCTTCCATTATTTGTATCTTCTTCAATTTCTTTCTTCATTGCTTTGTAGTTTTCTGAGTACAGGTTCAATTTATTGGTTCAATTTATTCCTAGGTATTTTTTGATAAAACTGTGAATGTGATATTTTTCAAATTTCCCTTTCTAACAGTTTATACATTATTTGTGTATAAAAATGCTACCAATTTCTGAATATTATTTTTGTATTTTGCTGATTTACTGAATTAATTAATCAGTGGTTACAATTTTTTGATGTAATCTTTAGGACTGTCTCTATATAGTACCATGACATACACAAATAGTCTCAGTTTTACTTCTTTCTTTCCAATTTTAATGCTTGTTTTCTTCTTTTTTTGTCTGGTTTCTGTAGCTAGAATTTTCAATAATATGTTGAATAAAAGTGGTGAAAGTGGACATCCTAGTCTTATTCCTGACCTTAAGGAAAATGCTTTAATTTTCATGATTAAATATTAATTCAGCTTTGGGTTTTCCCTATATGCCATTTATTATGTCAAGGTGTGATCCTTCTATTCCAACTTTTCAAAGAGTTTTTATCATAAATATATGTTGAATTTTGTTAATGTTTTTATGGTCCTATTGATATGATCATATGACTTTAATTCTTCCTTTTGTTTATGCATTCATGATATTAATTGTTATGCAGATATTGAACCTAACCAAATCCCACTTGGTCATGGTGTACATCATTTTAATGTATGGTTAAATACATCATTTTAATGTATGCTTAAATTTGGTTTGCTAAGATTTTATTGAGGAATTTGCATCTCTGTTCATCAGGGATAGTGGCTTATAATATTGTTATTTCAATATTTTCTTTGCTTTTGAAATTAGGGTAATTCTGATATCATAAAAGGAACTTAGGAATCTAACCTCTTTTTTAAATTTCTTGGAATAGTTTGAACAGGATAGGTGTTAATTTTTCTTTGATGACTTGGCAAAATTCACTTGGGAAGCCTTATAATCTAGGACTTCTGTTTGTTGAGAGTTTTTGAATATTGGTTCAACTTTGTTAGTATTTATCTATATTTTGTTCTTCCTGATAAAGACTTAGAAAGTTCTTTCTTGGAATGTTTTTATTTCTTCCAGGTTTTCCAGTTTGGTAGCATATTATTGTATACAGTATTTTCTTACTATATTTTGTATCTCTGTGGTGTCAGTTGTCACCTCTCTTTCATTTCTGATTTTACTTATTTGGAACCTCTTTTTTTCTTGATGAGCCTGATGAATGGTTTATTTAAAGGCCACTTCTTTGAAAAGATAAACAATGGTTTATTGCTTTTATTAATCTTTCATATTTCTGAATATTCTATTTCATTTATTTCTGCTTTGACCTTTATTGTTTTCTTCTTCTCACTCTGGGCTTTCTTTGTTCTTTTTCTAGTTACTTTAGGTGTAAGATTAGACTGTTTATTTGAGATGTGGATTGTTTCTTGGTGTAAGCCTGTATAGCTGTGACTATTCCTCCTAGATCTTCTGGAGCTGTATCTCTTAAATTTTGACTTGTGTTTTAACTTTTATTTGTCTCAATGTATCTTATGATTTCTTCTTTAATCTTGTTGTTAACTCATTCATTGTTTAGTGGCATATTATTTAGCATCTATATGTTTGTGCATTTTCAGCTTTTTTCTTGTAATTGATTTCTAGTTTCATACAATTATAATCAATGACACTTCATATGATTTCACCCATCTTAAATCTATTGAGCCTTGTGAGGCAAAAGACCTATAATCAGAAAAGTACAGAACACTGAAGAAGGACATCAAGGAAGACACAAACAATTGGAAGCAAGTACCCTGATCATGGATTGGAAGAATTAACATTATAACAATGTCCATACTACCCCCCAAAATTTATACATTCAAAGAAATCTCTATTAAAATACCAATGACATATTTCACAGATATAGAAGAAATATTGAAACATTTACATGAAAAAAAATCACCGTGGATAGTCACAGCAACTCTGAGAAGGAAGAATAAAGTAGGAGGGATCACAATACCTGCCATCAAACTGTATTACCAGGCCACAATAATCAAAACAACCTCGTAGTGGCATAAAAACAGATATCTAGACTGATGGAACAGAACAGAGAGCCCAGAAATAAACCCAAGTCTCTATGGTCAATTAATATTTGATGAAGAGGGGAGAAGCATAAAATGGAATAAAAATAGCCTCTCCAAAAAATGGTGTTGGGAGAACTGCACATGCAAAAAAATGAAAGTTGATCACCATACACTAAAATAAAAATAAAAAATGGATGAAAGACTTAAATAAGTCATGACACCATAAAAGTCCTAGAGGAGAACATAGGCAGGAAAATCTCAGATATTCAATGCAGCAATATTTTCATTGATATGTCCCCTAGAGCAAGGGACATAAAGGAAAGAACAAATGGGACTTCATTAAAATAAAAATCTGCACAGCTAAAGAAAACATCAGCAAAATGAAAAGGGAACCAACTGTATGGGAAATATATTTGCCAAAGATACTTCAGATAAGGGTTTGATTTCCAAATTATATAAAAAACTCATACACCTCTATTCCAGGATGACAAGCAATCCAATTAAAAAATGGGCAAAGGACCTGAAGAGACACTTATCTGAGGAGGACATGAGAAGGCCCACAAATGTATGAATGGATGTTCAACATCACTAGCCACCAGAGAGGTGCAAATTAAGACTACAGTGAGATGCCAATTCACACCAGACAGAATGACCATTATAAATAAATCAATAAACAATGAGTGGAAAACACTATGGAACTTCCTCAGAAAACTAAAAATGGAACTGCCTGTTGAATTGGATATTCCGCTGCTGGGATCATACCCTAAGAACCATGATTATACCACTTCAAAAGAATCTATGCACTGCAATGTTCATAGCAGCACAATTTATGATAGCCAAGTGCTAGAAGCAACCCAAGTACCCATCAGTAAATAAGTGGATCAAAAAACTGGTACATTTACACAATGGAATACTATGCAGCAGATCAAAGAGGGAATTCCTACCCTTCATGACAGCATGGATTGATCTGGAGAGCATTGTGCTAAGTAAAATAAGCCAGGTGTGAAAGACAAGTACCATATGATCTCACCTATAAGTGGAACCTAATCAACAAAATTAACAAATGAGCAAAAAAGAACCAAAGACACTGAAGTAAAGAACAAACTGACAATGACCATAGGGCAAAGAGGAGGGTGATCATTGGGGAAAGAATGGGAAGGGTCTTCAAGGAGCACATATGAAGGACCGTGGACAAAGCCAAAGGAGTGGAGAAAAGATTAGTATTTTCCCTGAGTATTGAGGGTGGGAACTGGGGATGGGTGAAACATGGGAAAGTGATGGAGGGAAAATGGAAATAACTGCACTTAAAAACAAATTTAAAAAGGGAGTTAAAAAAAAAACTTATTGAGCCTTGCTTTGTGGCCAAACATGTGTTCTATCCATGAAAATATTCCACGTGCACTTGAAAGAATGTGCATTCTGAAACTTTAGGTTGAAATGTCACTAAAATATCAATAAATTTCACCTTGTCTGTATCATTTAAGATAGCTGTTTCCTTGGTGATTTTCTCTCTGAATGATATATTCCTTGATGCTGATGAGATTTTAAACTCCCCTGCTATTATTGCATTGCTGTCATTTTTTATGTCCATCAATATTTGTTTTACATATTGTGGTGATCCTATGCTGGGGCAGAAGTGTTTATGAGAGTAACACCCTCTTGTTGAATTTATCCTTTCTCATAATAAAATGTATTTCTTTGTCTCATGTTATAGCCTTTTATTTAAAGTATATAGTGTGTAACCTAAGTATTACCATGCCAGATTTTTTGTTTCCATTGGCATAAAATACATTTTCCATCTTTTTACATTCAGTCTGTATATGCGTGTGTCTTTTGATCTGAAATGGATGTTGTGTAGGCTGCATGTATGTAATTTTGTAATAAAGTATTTTATTTATTTTATTTTTAGAGAGAAGGGGAGGGAGGGGAAAAAGGAGGGAAATAAACATCAACATGTTGTTGACTCTCACACCCCTATCCAGAGACTTGACCCACAACCAAAGTATGTGCCCTGACTGAATTGAACCAGCGACCCTTTAATTTGCAGGATAGCACTTAATCCACTGAGCCACACCAGCTAAGATATTGGTCTTATATGCTTATCCATTTAGCCACATTTTGTCTTTTTACTTTTTTTTTTTTTTTGGAAATTTTCATTATGTTCTATCACATATTTTATGTTCGATTACAATTGTCTCCATATTCCCCCAACACCTCCTGCCTCCTCAGTGATCCCCCTTTCCTACCTTTGATCCTACTTCCTTTTAGGTTTTGTCCATGTGTCCTTTATACATGTACCTGAAAACACTTCCCCATTTTCCCTCCATTATCCCCTCCCACGCCCCACCATGATTACTGTCAGTTTGTTCTTAATTTCAATGTCTCTAGTTATATTTGCTTGCTTGTTTGTTTGTTTTTTTATTAGGTTCCACTTATAGGTGAGATCATACGGTATTTGTCTTTCGCACCTGGCTTATTTCATGTAGCACAATGCTCTCCAGATCCATCCATACTATCATGAAGGGTAGGAGTTCCCTCTTTGATTTGCTGCATAATATTCCACTGTGTAAATGTACCAGTTTTTTGATCCACTCATTTACTGATGGTACTTAGGTTGCTTCCAGCACTTGGCTATTGTAAATTATGCTGCTATGAATATTGCACTGCATAGATTCTCTTGAAGTGGTATTATCAGGGTTCTTTGGGTATAATCCCAGCAGTACAATGTCCAATTCAACAGGCAGTTCCATTTTTAATTTTCCGAGAAAATTCCATACTGTTTTCCACAGTGGATGCACCAGTCTCCATTCTCACCAACAACATATTAGGGCTTCCTTTTCTTCACATTCTCTCCAGCACTTGTTTGTTGATTTGTTTATGATGGCCATTCTCACTGGTGTGAAGTGGTATCTCATTGTGGTTTTGATTTGCATCTCTCTGATGGCTAGTGATGCTGAGAATCTTCTCATATGTTTCTGGGCCCCTTGTATATACTTTTTGGAAAAGTGTTTGTAGAGAAGTCGCTTGCCCATTTTTTAATTGGGTTGTTTGTCTTCCTGAAGTGGAGTCATGTGAGTTCTTTAAATATTTTTAAGATCAAACCCTTGTCTGATTTCACTGGCAAATATGTTTTCCCATATGGTTCATTCTCTTTCCATTTTAATGCTCTTTCCTTTAATTGTGCAGAATCTTTGTATTTTGATGAGATCCCATTTGTTTATTCTTTTTTTTTAATATCCCTTGCTTTTAGGGGACATATTGATGAAAATATTGCTGCTTGGAATATCTGAGATTTTCCCACTTATGTTCTCCTCTAGGACTTCTTTGGTGTCATAACTTATATTTAAGTCTTTTATCCACCTTGAATTTATTTTTGCAAATGTTGTAAACTGGTGACTGAGTTTCTTTTTCTTGCATGTAGTTGTCCAGATATTCCAAAACCATTTGTCGAAGAGGCTATTTTTACTCCATTTTATGCTTTTTCCCCTTTGTCAAATATTAACTCACCATAGAGACTAGGGTTTATTTCTCAGCTCTCTATTGTGTTCCATTGATCTATGTGTCTGTTCTTATGCCAGTACTAGGCTGTTTTGATTACAGTGGCCTTGTAATAGTTTGATATTAGGTATTGTGATTCCTCCTACTTTGTTCTTAATTGAAATTGCTGCAGCTATTCAGGGTCATTTATGGTTCCATATAATTTTTTTAAATTTTTTTCTATATCTGTGAAATATTGAACTGGTAGTTTTATGATGATTGCATTAATCTATACATTGCTTTAGGATATTTGGACATTTTGATGATGTTAATTCTTCCAGTCAATGAAGATGGTACATACTTCTATTTGCTGGTGTCTTCCTTAATTTCTTTCTTTAGTGTTTTGTAGCATTCTACATACAGTTCTTTAACCTCCTTGGTTAGATTTATTCCTAGGTAGTTTATTTTTCTTGTTGCTATATCAAATGGGATATTTTCCCCTGATTTCTGTTTCTGATATTTCATTTTAGTGTACAAAAATGCCTTTGATTTCTGAATATTGACTTTGTATCCTGTTGTTTTGCCAAATTCACTCATTAGCTCAAATAGTTTCTGCTAGTGTCTGTGGAATTTTCTATGTACACTATCATGTCATCTGCAAACAATGACTGTTTTGCTTCCTCCTTTCCAATTTGGATGCCTTTTATTTCTTTTTATTTCCCAATTGCTGTGGTTAGGACTTCCAATACTATCTTGAATAGAAATGATGAAAGCAAGCATTCTTGTCTTGATCCTGATTTTAGTGGGAAAGTTTTGGCTTTTACCCATTGAATATGATGTTGGCTGTATGTCTCTCATATATGGCCCTTATTATGTTGAGGAATGCTCCCTCTATTCCCACTTTACTGAGTGTCTTTATCAAACATGGGTGCTGTACATTATTAAGTGTTTTTCCACATTTATTGATATAATCATGTGATTTTGAATTTCCTTCAGTTAATGTGCTGTATTACATTTATTCATTTGTGATTATTGTACCACCCTTGCATGTCTGACATGAATCCCACTTGATCATGGTGAATGATCTTTTCAGTGTATTGCTGGATATAGTTTGTCAATATATTGTTGAGAATTTTAGTGTCTATGGTCACAAGCAGTATTGGCTTGTAGTTTCCATTTTTTGTTGTGTCTTTATCTGGTTTTGGGAATAGAATGATTCTGGCTTCCTAAAAAGAGTTTTGGAATCTTATGTCTTCTTTGATTTTTTTGAGAATAGACTATAAAAGATGAGGGTTAGCTCTCCCTTAAATGTTTTGTAAGATTCTCCTGTGCAATCATTGTGCCCAGGGCTTTTGTGTTCCTGAAGGCCATTTGACTACTGCTTCAATATCATCAGCTATTATTCATCTGTTCAGGTTTTCTGCATCTTCATCAGTGAGTTTTGGAAGATTATATTTTTCTAGAAATTTGTCCATTTCACCCAGTTTTTCAAAATTTGTGGCAAATAGTTCTTCATAGTAATTTCTTAAAAGCATTTGCATTTCTGTGCTGTCAGTTGTAATTTCTCCTCTTTCATTTCTGTTTATGGTTATTTGGGCCCTCTATTTTTTTGATGAGTTGGCTTAAAAGCTTGTCAATTTTGTTTATCTTTTCAAAGAACCAGCTCCTGGATTTATTGATCCTTGGAATTGTTCTTTTAGACTCTTTGCCATTTAATTCTGCTCTGATCTTGGTTATTTGCTTTCTTCTCCTTGCTCTGAGTTGTCTTTGTTGTTGTTCCTCCAGTTCTTTTAGGTGTAGAGTTAGTTTGTTTATTTGAAATATCTCTATCTTTTTTAGGTAGGCCTCTATCACTATGAACTTCCCTCTCATGACTGTCTTTGTTGTGACCCATAAGTTTTGGACTATTGTAAATTCATTTTCATTTATTTCTAGAAACTTTTTGATTTCTTCCTTGATATCATGCTTAACCCATTTATTCTTTAATATTATGCTAATCAATCTCCTTCAATTTGTGTGTTTTTGAGGTTTTTCCTTGAGGTTGGTTTTTAGTTTCAGTCTCTCGTCAGAGAAAATGCTTGATATGGTTTCAATTGTCTTGAATTTGTAGAGGCTTTGTCCTATCATGTTGTCTCTCTCTAAAAATGATCCATGTGCATTTGAAAAGAGTATGTACTTTCCTTCTTTGGGATCAATGTTCCTATGTATATGTGTTATGTCTATTTAATCTAGGACATTTTTTAAGATTTTATTTATTTATCTTTAGAGGGGAAGGGAAGGAGAGAGGGAGACAAATATCAATGTATGGTTGTCTCTCACGCGTCCCCTGCTGGGAACTGGCCTGCAACTCAGGTATGTGCCCTGACTGGGAATCAAACTGCGATCCTTTGGTTCGCAGGCCCGCGCTCAATCCACTGAGCTACACCAGCCAAGTGATCTATGACATTTTTCAATATCATATCTTTGTTGATATTTTGTTTCAAAGATATAACCTTTTTTGACAGTGGGGTGTTAAAATCACTTATTACAAATGTGTTGCTATCAGTACTTTTTTTGAAGTCCTCCAAATTTTCCTTATATATTTGGGTGTTCCTATGTTTAGTGCATATATTTTTATAATGTTTATGTTGTCTTGATGGATTCTTCCAATGAATATTATGAAGTGTCCTTCTGAGTCTCTTTTTATGGCCCTTGTTTTGAAGCCTGTTTTGTTTGATATAAGTATTGCTTCCCCAGCTTTTTTTTTTTTCCTGTCCATTTGCTGGTAATATATTTTTCCAACCCTTTACTTGCACTCTATATATGTCTTTTGTTCTCAGTTGGGTCTCTTGAAGGCAGCATATGCATGAGTCATTATTTCTTATTCATTCATCTATGCTATGTCATTTCATTGCAGCACTTAATTCATTTACATTTAAGGTTATTATTGATAGGTACTTATTCACTGCTATTTTCCTTCCCTTGTACCTGTGTTCCACTGTCTCTTACTCTTTTTCTTCCTTTTCTTAAAGCAGTCTCTTTATCATATGTGGCAGTGGTGATTGGGAGGAAGTGTAATCTTTGAGCATTCTGTTGTCTGGAAAACTCTTTATTTTGCCTTCATTTTAATTGAAGGCAAAATTAATCATTAATTTTTAATGATTACTGATCATTAATCATTTAAATGATTTAATTGATTACTCTAAACTTGCTGGATAGAGTAATCTTGGTTTCAGGCCTTTGTCTTTCATTACTTGGAATATTTCTTGCCATTCCCTTCTGGCTTGTAGTGTTTCCATTGAGAAGTCAGATGCTGGCCTTTTGAAGCCCCCTTGTATGTTACTTCCTACCTCCCACTTGTTGCTTTTAAGATTCTTTCTTTTTTCTTAGAATTTTGCCATTTTAATGATACTTTTTGGGGCCTCTTTGTGTTCCTCTTGATTGGGACCCTCTGTGCTTCCTGGATTTGTGTGACTTTTTCTCTTATCAAAATTAAGGAAATTTTCCATCATTATTTTTAAACAGGTTTTCTATCCCTTGCTCTTCTTCTCATTCTGGTATCCCTACTATATGGATATTATTATATTTCATGTTTTCCTGAAGTTCCCTTAACACCTCTTTAATCTTTTTAAATTCTTTTTTGTTTTCTTGATCTTTCTGGGAGTTTTTCTATACCTTGTTCTTCAAATCCCTGATTTGATCCTTTGTTCCATCTAGCCTGCCTTTGATACCTTCTACTATGCTCTTCAATATAGAAATTGTATTCTTCATTTCCTCTTGCCTCTTGTTGATAGTTTCTATTTCTTTTTTCATGTTGATATAGTTTGCAGTAAGTTCCTCATTGTTTCCCTGTAGTTTTTGGTAATTCTCAGTGAGCTCATTGAGCTTCCTTATAACCTTTGCTTTGAACTCAATATCTGATAGTTGACTTGCCTTTATTTCATTTAGCATTCTTTCTGAGGCTTCCTCCTTTCATTTCATTTGGGGATTGTTTCTTTGTTCCCATTGCTTGTGAGAATTTTCTTGTTAGCCTCTGCTTCTTAAGTTGATTTGTTCCAACTCCCCAATTTCATGGTGTGAACTTCTATGGTAGGAGACCTGTGAGATTCAGTGGTGCCGTCTCCTTAATCTCCTGAACTTGCTGCTCTTGGGATGTCTTTTATGTTGGGTCACTGGATATAACTGTGTTTTGATTGTTGTTGGGTCTTCTTTGGTTGGTCCTTCCCTCCAGCTGGTTGACTGAGGTTCACTCCACCTACCATGTCTTGTATGCTATTGTGCAGGTGCTGCCAATGGAAAACTACAAAGCCCATGTTGCAAACCCAAATCCACAAAACCATCTGTCCCCCCACAACTTCAATTTCAACAGCAAATGAGCCAGTACTAATAAGGGTGTAAATAGATTAAGTGCATTATAAGAAAGGAGAGAAATAAACTGTAGTATAAATTCTAGTGACTTAATATGCACAAACTTGCTACACAAGAAATCAATGTTAATCTATACAGGAAAGAAAATATTGCTAATCATGGAGAAGACCAAAGTGGATTTCATTTCGGTAGTCTCTAGTATTTACCATTGTTTATTCTTTCTGTGTTCACCTCTGGTGATATCAGATATTGACCCCATCTCACCTTAATCAGCCTTCTTTGAGACTGCCATTGGTTGCTGTCTATAGTTGTCTCTTTCAGTTATTAATTAGTCACTTTGCACTCAGCTGTCAGGCTTAAGCCCCATAGGGCAGGGCAAAATATCCCCCGGGGTTTGCGCTATTGTTTTTCCTCAGGCTGCCTCTGTTCATAGAGTAGTGGTCTGTGTGAGCAGGGTATCTCCTTTAGTGTGGATGACAACTCAGCACCTGGATCCTGGCGACTGCTCTCTCAGTTCCCTCCCCAGGCCTCTGTCCACAACCTCTCCTTAAGCATCTCTAGTCCACTCTGTTCCCCCTTTTGCAGGGATCTATGCCTGTGGCTGCCTCCTTCAGTTACTAATCCAGTCATTCTGTACTCAGCAGGCAGACTTAAGCATCACAGAGAAAGGGGAAAGTTTCTCTTGGGGGCGGGGCTGTTGTTTCTTCCTCAGGCTTTTCCTGCTTTGAGGAGAGTGTTCTGCCTGAGCACAATGGCTTCTGCCATTAAGTGGATGACTCATCACCAGAATCCCTGCAGCTACTCTGTCTGCTCTCTCCCTAAAACTTCTGTTCCCAGTCTCCTCTCAGGCATCTCCAGCCCACTCTTCTCCCATATTTGAGGAACCACCAGCAAGTAACAACAAATGAAAATGTGTGCATTGGCCATTTAAATGGGTCTTTGCAGCTCCAGCTGTCTGTCTAGCAGAGAGCAACCCTGCTGCATTTTGCTGATGGTCATTATCTATGTAATTTTGAGGCTCTGGTTTCTGGGCTGGGGATCCGAGCTTGGGATTTAGACCCAATTTTCTCAGGGAGATCTAACCTTATGCCTGAAGCGCTGTCACTTATGGGCACCTAGCCAGCCCTCTTGAGTCCCCATCTCACTCCTTACCAGATAGGTCGTGTTGAAGCTGTTTCTTCTGTCTGTCCAGGGTTATAAGACTTCTCTTTCACTATTGTATAGTTGTTTGTTCTGGGTAATTTCTCCACAATTTAGTTGTAATTCCAGATTGGTCCTGGAGGAGTTTGGTGTGGCTTCCACTCACTCCTCCAACATCTCTCCAAATCCACATTATGCCTTTTCATTGGAGCATTTAACACAATGTTTAAAGTAATTATTGGCAGTTGTATAATCATTGTCATTTCATTATTCATAGTTTTTATTTATTTTTTTCTTGTTACTCTTAAATTGGTCCTTTAACATTTCTTGTAATACTAGTTTGATGGTAACAAATTCCTTTAATATTTTCTTGTCTGGGAAACTCTTTATCTCTCCTTTGATTCTGAATGATAACCATTCTGGGAAACCTTAGTTATAGTTACTTGCTTTTCATGACTTTAAATATTTTGTGCCAATATGTTCTGGACTGCAAAGTTTCTTTTTAGAAAACAAATGAAAATCTTATGGACCACCACAGTAAGTAATTAACTGTTTCTTGTAATGCTTTTAATATTCTTTTTGGGAGACTGAAGATGGCAGCAAGGTAGATGGGAGCTGAACACATTTGCTGGTGTCCCCAACTGGGATACCTAGCCAATCTTCTGAAAAACAGAGTTAATAGCCAATAGAATCCCAGCCTTTATGAAGTTTGGGAGCCAAAATTGTAGAGGAGGTTGGAAAAGAGATGGTAAGGGAATTGCGTTGGGATTGTAAGTTCCCTGGGATGGTTGCAGTGACAAAGGCTACTGCAGTCCCCAGCCTGTTGCATGAAGCTAGGGTCAGCAGCTGCTTCAGGAGGTTTAGAGGAGAGCAAGATCAGTGTTTGTTAACTCCGCAGCCCCCTTCCCTACCAGAGCATGGAAGGCAGACACATACCAGGAGAGACCTCAGTGCTTGAAGTTGCTGGGAGGAATAGAGATGCAGTAGGAGATGCACAGAGGTGTTGTTCCCCCACTGGGACTGTGGTTGCTGGCTAGGACATTACCAGAGAAATTGGGGAGCCAGGTGACACCTGTAGAAGATAGAAGATTTTGGCTGGACCCTGACCCAGATAGTGTCCTACTGGTCAGAGAGTTGGGTTGTGTGGAAAGCCAGGCACAGGGTAAAAATAGTGGGTGCAAACAAGAAGATTTTATAAAAATAAATAAATAAAAGACTCTCAGACACTGATTAAATAACTCTCACACAGGACACTTGTAAAGAATTGCAGGCATCAACAAGAGGAATTTACTAAAAAAAAAAAAGGCTATCAGCTGCCCTTCAAGGAACCGTTGTAGTGGCTAGCCAGTGAAAAGAGAGGAGGATCAGCCCAATTTGCTCCATCAGAGTGCCTCATGGGCTGATCAAAGTAGGGAACCAGGGACTCACAGGTGTAGCAATCCCCAGAGAGACCTAATCTAATAGGGGAACTAAACTGCCCTGAAGAGACTTTAAAAGGGTGAAGCACTAAGGCCAGGAAAGAGGGAGGAGGTGGGCTATGAGTTGCTCCAATCAGGGAACCTCATGGGTAGAACAACATGGTGGAATAAAGACAACAGCTTGGCGCAGATGGACAGCGGGGAGATGGCAGTGCTCTGAAGGCCTGAGCTGGAGGCTAGGCACCAGTGAATATTGCAGCCCAGACCTAGGCCCCATCCTTACAAAACCACAAGAAAGTAAGATATCTAGCCCATCCCCTTTCTCACTGCAGAATCTAGGAAGACCAGTAGAACTCACTTATTAGGTTTAAAGACAGCAAGTGTTTTGTTGTTGCTGTTGTTGTTGTTGTTGTTCTCTTTTTTCCCCAAGTATAAGACAATAAGATCTAGAGCTGTGAAAGGATGAAAGACAAATCCAGAGAGGAATCACAAGGCCAATACCAACAAGAGATAAAATGACACAAATTTCACTTTGCTATCCTATAGAACCTGTATTTTATTTATTCAATATTTTTATTTCTTTTATTTGATTATTATTTATTTTGTTTGTTTACTTTGTTCTATTTCATTGTTTGACTGGTTTTCCTTGTTCACTCTTTTATATTGCATTTTAATATTTCTTCTTTCACTTCATTTCTATTCCAATAACACACTACTCTTGGTCTCTTATTTTCTGTTATTTTTATTCAAAGCTTTTTATTTAGAGCATATATGTCTTGTCATATTCTTGTTGATCCAGTATTATTGTAAATAATTGTTGTTCCATACCATTGCAAATCCTAAACAACATCCCTCCCTGGTCTTGGCCCATTCCACTGTCTTCCTGATCTTTATTACTGTTGTTGCTAATTCTATTCTCATGCATACTACACCAAGTTTTTATCCTTTACTATCACTGTACTACCATCTAAATTTGCACAAGCCTTCTGTTTTCTGGATCCAGCTCACATTCATTTTTTCCTCTAATAAGAATCTTATCTCTTTTTTACCTTTTATATAAAGTGTCTAGTTGGGTGAAATATGGTTATCACTGTATATCTCTAAAGGATTTCTTCTCTAATCATTGGTACTTCAAAACCCATAAAACACTCCTTTGCTGTCCATTTTGCCTTTGACCTGCCACTGATCACATACAAGATAGGGTAGGAGTTGTGAACACTAGTAAACTCACTGGAGGAGGGAAACCACCAACAAAGGAATGACCAACAGGTAAAAACTAAGGAACAACAAGAGAGCCCACACAAACAGAATAAAGGACAAACCTAGAACACCCAGACAAGGAGATCAAAGAGACCACATCATGGAATCCCATTGAAATCCTACCATAAAAGTTGATGCTATAAAGACAGCTAGCAAAGCAGAGCATCAGGAAGTGTAGAAACAAACAAACAAAAAGAGTCATCTAAAATGGGGAGACAAAGAAAGAACCTACGAAAAAAGGAATGGAAGACTCCCCAATAAAAGAGCTGAATGAAATGGTGGCAATCAAACTATCAGACATAGAATTAAAAAAATAGTTATAAGGATGCTGGAGGAACTCAGTGACAACTACAAGGAACTAAGGGAGAACTACAATGGTATGAAAGAGGGAATATAAGCTATAAACAAGAACAAGGAAAAACGAAGAATACAATTTCTGAAATAAAAAAAAATCAGTAGATGGAATTACAAGCATCTTGGATGAAGCAGACAACCTAATTAGTGAGCTGGAAGACAATGTAGAAAGAAACACCCAGGTAGAGCAGCAGTGCACACACACACAAAAAGGCTAAAAAATATGATGACAGTTTAAGGGAACTCCAAGACAAAAGGAAATGCAACAGCATTCCAATTATAGGAATAAAAGGAGAAGAAGAAAAGGACCAAGGACTAGAAACCCTGTTTGAAAATATATCAGAAAACTTTCCAAAACTGGAGAGAGGAAAAATCATGTAAGTTAAGGAAGCACACAGTGTCTCAATAAAGATGAAGCCAAAAAAGCCTATTCTAAGATGCATCATAATTAAATACCAGTTTAAAAGGTAAAGAGAGAATCTTAAAAGCTGCAAGGGGAAAACAAGAAGTAATATACAGGGGAGCTCTGATAAGACGAGCAGCTGATTTCTCAACAGACACACTTCAGACGAGGAGAGAATGGCAAAACATATTCCAAGTAATGAAAAGCAAAGGTCTGCAACCAAGACTGCTCTACCCAGCCAGGCTCTCAATTAAAATGAAAGGTGAAATAAGGAGTTTCCCATACAAAAGAAAGATAAAAGAATACACCTCCACCAAACCAATACTGCAAGATATACTAAAGTGATTGCTATAAGAAGAAGAAAGATAAGAGTGAGAAAGAGAGGAACACAGGTACAAAAGGAGGGAAATTAATAAATATTTATCAATAATGACTTTAAATGTGAATGGATTAAATACTCCAATCAAAAGACATAAAGTAAATGAATGGATAAGAAAACATGACTTACACATATGGTGCCTACAAGAGACCCACTTCAGAACAAAAGAACAACACAGATTAGAAGTAAAGGGTTGGAGAAAAATATTCCCAGCAAATTTACAGGAGAAAAAAAATGGTGAAGTATCAATACTTATATAAGACAAAACAGACTTCAAAACAAAAGCAATAGAAAGAGACACTGAAGGACACTTTATAATAGGCAAGGGGAGACTACATCAAAACATGAACATTATAAAGTTACATGCACTCAACATAGAAGCACAGAAATATATAACGACAATCTTTAGAACTTCAAGAAAGATATAGACAGCAACATATTTACACTAGGGGATTTTAACACCATACTGTCAAAAATGGATAGATCTTCAAAACAAAATATAAACAAGTAAATTGTGGCAATGAACAATGCCCTAGATAAAATGGACTAAAAGATATATATACAACCTTGCATCCAAAAGAAGCAAAGTACATACTTTTTTCAAACACACATAGAACTTTTTCAAAGATAGGCCACATAAAAGGGCACAAAACCAATGATAAAAAAAATTCAACAAAATGGAAATCATATCAAACATAATATTGGACCACAAGGATCTGAACTAGAAACCAACATCATGGAAAAACTCAAAAATACTCAAATTCATGGAGATGAATAGCATGCTATTAAACAAAGAATGGGTCAAGAATAAGATTAAAGAAGAAGTCAAAAAGTTTCTGGAAACAAATGAAAATGAATTCACAACAATCCAAAACTTATGTGACACAGTGAAGGCAGTCCTGACAGGGAAGTTCATAGTAATACAGGACTACCTAAAGATGATAGAAATGTTTAAAATAAATGACCTAAGAAAAAGAAGGTGAACTTCTAGAAGTGGATAATAACTTGAGGAAAGATATCATGTCTTATACTTCCTTCCTTCACTTCCCTACAGTTCCAGCCATTTAGTTCAACAAACAGCTGCTTTAGTGTGGTGGCTTGGCCATCTACTTATTCAGTCAGCAGAGATCATGGTCTGCCACTGTAGGGCATTCCTCATGAAGCACATGAATATAAAAGTTTAAATAGGAGAGAGAGAAGATGGCGGAGTGGTAAGAGGAAACACATTCCTTTTCCCCCTTCATACAGGTGAAAAACCTGGCCATTTTACAGTGGAGCACAGAGAACAGACATCAACAACACAGCATATTTGAAAACAGGAGATTGAAAATTGCAGTGGACATTGAAAAACCAGATGGTAAGGAGAGTGCTCCAGCAACATGGAGACCAGGGCAGGGGCTGAGATCCCGGGACAGTGCTCACCATAAGACTCTAGGGAGGGAGCCAGGTCAACCGCTCACTGATCAGCCAAACAAGGTTTCGGCAGCACCAGGATAAACCTGGTTGCTTGAAATCTCACAGAGAGGAGTTAAGATCTCATAGCCCTGGGAGGATTGTGTGAGCCATTGGGAATAGCTGCATGGGGATCCATCAGTGCCAGCAGAAATCCATCGGCGCAAGCGGGCCACTGGGGGACCCGTGCTTCAGTCTCTTGGCAGTGTTATGGTCTCTCAGTTCCCGCGCCATCAGGTAGCTGCGATACTGTCTCTCAGCGCCCTTGTGCCATCGGGGATCTGCATGGACTGCTTGGAAATCTTAGACACCTGTGCGCAACCTGTGTGAGGGTCGATTCGTGCTTGCAGGACAGTCGGTATCTGTGCATGGAAGACTGAAAGATCATTAGGGCTTGCGCACACATGAGCACAATTGGCACATGCCACCTCAGAAAATACACCTGAGGCCCTGTGTGGAGAGGCCCAGGCTAGCTCTGAGTAGAGTAGGCCAAAGACAACTGAGTGGTGAACAGGGAGAAAAACAGTACGGTCCCCCATATTGTTTGGCAACTGCAGTCAGCAAGGCCAGAAAAAACAGCTTGGCAAGATTGATAACAGCAAGAGTTGGTGTTTTGGTATTTATTTTTTGTTTTGTTTTGATTTGGGTTTTTTTTTTGGCGTTTTTTCCTCTCTTTTTTTTATAATTAATTATTCATTCTTTTTATCTTTTTTACCCCACAACTCCTTTTGCTTCTCATTACTTCTATCTTCTTTTATTCCTTCTTCCTTTCTTTCCAAGCTTATCTCTTCTTCCTTTCTCTTTTTTCTTTTATTTTCATTCTGCTTTTCCTTATTCTCTTTTCATTTTTTATTTTCTTTTTCTTGTTTTCTTTTTTCTTCTTCCTCTTTTCTCTTTTTAAACACCTACGAGTGAGACAAAAACAAAATAAAACCCTGGAACTGTGGAAAGACCAGAGTTAGTCCCAGAGAGGGGGCATTTCAACAGCTGAGACACTGGAAGCCATGAACACCAGGTTACCTGAAGAAGAAAGCACCACTGAATCTAACAGGCATTCTACCATAGAAGTTCACACCATAAGCGAGGGAACCAGAACAAACCAATTTAAGAAACTGAGCCTAACAAGAAGAGCAACACAAACAATGAGAAGACAAAGAAACAATCCCCAAACCAAAGAAAAGGAAGAAGCCCCAGAAAGAATGATAAATGAAATGGAGGAAGCTCAACTATCAGATTTTGAGTTCAAAGCAATGGTTGTCAGGAAGCTCCAAGAGCTCTTAATGAGATACCAGAAACAACAGGAAAGCTACAAAAAACTCACTGCAAACTATATCAACATGAAAAAGGAAATAGAAACTATCAACAAGGGCCAAAATAAAATGAAAAATACAATTTCTGAACTAAAGAACACAGTGGAAGGAATGAAAAGCAGAATCGATGAAGCAGAAGATCAGATCAGTGAGGTGGAGGACCAAGTAGAAAAAAACATCCAGGAAGAGCAAGAAAAGGAAAAGAGGCTCAGAAAGAATGAAGAGGGATTAAGGGAAATGCAAGACAATATGAAACATAATAATATCCATATAATAGGGATACCAGATGGAGAAGAAGAAGAGCAAGGGATAGAAAACATATTTGAAAAAGTATGGATGGAAAACATCCCTAATTTGATGAGAGAAAAAGTCACACAAATTCAGGAATAACAGAGAGTCCCTATCAAGAGGAACACAAAGAGGCCCACTTCAAGACACATCATAATTAAAATGGCAAAATTTCAAGACAAAGAGAGAATCTTCAGGCAGCAATGGAGAAAAAGGAAGTAACATGCAGGGAGCCCCAATAAGGTTAGCAGCTGACTTCTCAAAGGAAACACTCCAAACCAGAAGAGAATGGCAAGAAATATTCCAAGTAAGGAGAACCAAAGGCCTGCAACCAAGACTACTTTACCCAGCAAGGCTTTCAATCAAGATAGAAGGCCAAAGAAGGAGCTTCCCAGATAAAAGAATTCTAAAAGAATACACCTCTACCAAACCAGCTTTGCAAGAGATACTAAAGGGCCTGCTTTAAAAAAAAAAAAAAAAGGAAGGAAAGGAGAAAAAGATGGGGAGGAACACAGGTACGAAAATGGCAATGGAGAAGTACCTATCAATAATAACCTTAAAGGTAAACGGATTAAATGCTCCAATCAAAAGACATAGAATAGCTGAATGGATAAGAAAGTATGACCCACACATATGCTGCCTACAAGAGACCCACCTCAGGACAAAAGACCTACACAGACTCAAAGTGAAAGGCTGGAAACAAATTTTCCAAGCAAATGGACAGGAAAAAAAAAAAAAAAGCCGGGGTAGCCATATTCATATCAGACAAAATAAACTTCAAAAAAGAGACATAAAGAGACAGTCAGAAGGTCACTTCATAATAATCAAGGCAACAATCCACCAGGAAAACATAAGCATTGTAAATATATATGCAGCCAACATAGGAGCACCTAAATACATAAAGAAAATTTTAGAGGGCTTCAAGAAAGATATTGACAGCAGCACAATTATAGTAGGGGATTTTAAAAGCCCACTGTCAAAAATGGACAGATCTTCCAAACAAAATATCAACAAAGATATTGAGGCATTGAACAACACTCTAGATGAAATGGACTTAACTGGCATATAGAGAGCCCTTCATCCCAAAGAATCTAAATACACATTCTTTTTAAATGCACATGGAACATTTTCTCTTTTTTTAATTTTATTTTAATTGTTGTTCTTATACAGTTTTCTGTCTTCTACTCCCATCCATCCCACCGCAACAGCCCTCCCCAGCTTCCAAAGACAGACCAAGCAACAGGACACAAAACAAGCCTCAACAAATTCAAGAAAATTGAAATTACACCAAGCATTTTCTCTGACCACAAGGGACTGAAACTACAAACCAACCTTAAGGGAAAAAAACTCAAAGTCCTCAAAATCATGGAGGTCGAATAGC
>PVKU01004544.1:31771-46979 GCA_004027475.1 Anoura caudifer
CAAGAACTTGAGGAACAACAACAAAGACAGCCCAGAGCTAGTAGAAGGAAGGAAATAACTAAGATCAGAGCACCATCAAATAACATAGAGACTAAAAGCACAATTCTAAGGATCAATGAATCCAGTAGCTGGTTCTTTGAAAAGATAAACAAAATGGAGAAGCCTTTAAGCAGGCTCATCAAGAAAAAAAGAGAGGACCCAAATAAACACAATCAGAAATGAAAAAGGAGAGATTACAACTGACACCACAGAAATACAAAGGATTGTAAGAAATTACTATGAAAACTGTATGCCAAGAAATTTGAAAACCTAGGAGAAATGGACAAGTTTCCAGAAAAATATAATCTCCCAAAAGTCAATGAGGAAGAAGCAGAAAGCCTGAACAGATTGGTAACAGCAGATGAAATAGAAACAGAAATCAAAAACTCCTGACACACAAAAGCCCAGGACTAGATGTTTTTACAGGAGAATTTTACAAAGCATTTAAGGAAGAGCAAACCCCTATCCTCCACAAACTTTTCAGAAACATCCAAAATGATGGAAGACTCCCACACTCTTTTTATGAAGCCAGCATTATTCTAACACCCAAACCAGATAAAGACATAACAAAGAAAGAAAACTTTAGGCCCATATCGCTGATGAACATAGACGCTAAAATCCTCAACAAAATATTGTCAAACTTCATCCAACAATACATTAAAAAGATCATACATCATGACCAAGTGGGATTCATCCCAGGGATGCAAGGATATTTCAACATTCACAAATCAGTAAATGTAATACATCACAAACAAAAGCAAAGACAAAAATCACATGATCATATCAATAGATGCAGAAAAAGCATTTGGTAAGTTACAGCACCCATTTATGATAAAAACACTCAGCAAAGTGGGAACTGAGGGAGCATTCCTCAACATAATAAAAGACATATATGAGAGACCTACAGCCAACATCCTACTCAATGGGCAAAAACTAAAATCTTTTCCACTAAGATCAGGAACAAGACAAGGTTGTCCACTTTCACCACTTCTATTGTATATAGTATTGGAAGTATTAGCCATAGTGATTAGACAAGAAAGGGAAATAACAGGTATCCAAATTGGAAAGGAGGAAACAAAACTATCATTATTTGCAGATGACATGATAGTGTACATAGAAAATCCTATAGATTCAACCAAAAAGCTGCTTGACCCAATAAAAGAATTTGGCCAAACAGCCGGATATAAAGTCAATATCCAGAAATCAAAGGCATTTCTGTATACCAACAATGAAACAGCAGAAGCTGAAATCAAGAAAAAAAATCCCATTCAATATAGGAAAAAGGAAAATAAAATACCTAAGAATAAACCTAACCAAGGAGGTAAAAGACGTGTATGCAGAAAACTATACAACACTGAAAAGAAATCAAGGAAGACAGAAACAAATGGAAACATATACCGTGTTCATTAATCAGAAGAACTAACATCATCAAAATGTCCATACTACCCAAAGCAATTTACAAATTCAATGCAATACCTATTAAAGGACCGATGGCATATTTCACAGACATAGAACAAACACTTCAAAAATTTATATGGAGACCTAAACAACCTCAAATAGCTGCAGCAATTTTGAGAAAGAAGAGCAAAGTAGGAGGGATCACAATACCTGACACCAAACTGTATTACAAGACCAGTGTAATCAAAACAGCCTTGTACTGGCACAAAAACAGGCACATGGACCAGTGGAATAGAACAAGGAGCCCAGAAATAAACCCAATTCTCTATGGTCAATTAATATTTGACAAAGGAGGCAGCAACATAAAATGGAGTAAAAGTAGCCTCTTCAACAAGTGGTGTTGGGAGAACTGGACAGGTATGTGCAAAAAATGAAACTTGAACACCAACTTACACCATACTCAAAAATAAATTCAAGGTGGATAAAAGATTTAAATATAAGCGATGACACCATTAAAGTCCTTCAGGAGAACATAGGCAGGAAAAGCTCAGATATTTCATGCAGCAATATTTTTACTGATATGTCCCCTAAAGCAATATGCATAAAGGAAAGAATAAACAAATGGGATTTCATAAAAGTAAAAATCTTCTGTATGGCTAAAGAAAACAGTATTAAAATAAAAAGAGAACCAACTGTATGGGAAAACATATTTGCCAATGATACCTCTGACAAGGATTTAATCTCCAAAATATATAAAGAACTTACATGACTCCACTCTAAAAAGACAAACAACCCAATTTAAAAATGGCCAAAGGATCTGAACAGACAGTTCTTCAAGGAAGTCATACAGAGGATCCAGAGACACTTGAAAAGACTCTCAATATTGCTAGCTATCAGAGATATGCAAATTAGAACCTCAGTGAGATACCACTTCACACCAGTCAGAATGGCCATCATAAACAAAGCAACAAACAACAAGTGTTGGAGAGGTTGTGGAGAAAAGGGGACCCTAGTACACTGTTGGTGGGATTGTAGACTGGCACAGCCACTATGGAAAACAGTATGGAATTTTCTAAGAAAACTAAAAATGGATCTACCTTTTGACCCAGAATTTCCTCTGCTAGCATTATATCCTAGGAACCCTGAAACACCAATCCAAAAGAACCTATGCACCCCAATGTTTATAGTAGCACAACTTACAATAGCCAAGTGTTGGAAGCAGCCTAGGTGTCCATCAGTAAATGAATGGATAAAAAAACTGTGCTACATTTACGCAATGGAGTTCTATGCAGCAGGAAAAGAAGGAGCTCCTACCTTTTGCAACAGCATGGATGGAACTGGAAAGTATTATGCTAAGCGAAATAAGCCAGAAGGTGAAAGACAAATACCATATGATCTCACCTTTAACAGGAACCTAATCAACAAAACAATCAAATAAGCAAAATATGACCAAAGACACTGAAACAGAGAACAGGCTGACTGTGACCAGAGGGGAGAAGGGAGGGAATTTCTGGGGAATTTCATTGGAAAAGTTGTAGGGTTTACAGGAATAAATGTAAAGGACACATGGTCAAAAACAAGGGGGCCTGGAGATGGGATGGAGGTGGGGAGGAATGGGTGGGTGGGCTGGGATGGGAGTCAAAGACAGAAAACTCTACTTGGACAATTAAAATAAAATTTTAAAAAAGAAGTGACAAAAAGCTAAAAAAAAAAACAGTCTAATTTTAAACTTAAAGGAAATGGAAAAGGGACAACAAACAAAGCCCAAACTGAGTAGAAGAAAGGAAATGATAAAGATCAGAGCAGAAATAAACAAAATAGTGTCTAAAAACATACAAAAGATCAATGAATCTAAATGGTGGTTCCTTGGAAGGAAAAATTTTTAATGAGATTCATTGAGAAAAAAGAGAGATAACTTACATAAATAAAATCAGAAAAGTAAAAGGAAAAATAACAAGTGACACCAAAGAAATACAAAGAATGGTAAGAAAATATTATGAACAACTATATGCCAAAAACTTAAGCAACCTGGATGAAATGGATACAATCACAGAAAGGCACAATCTTCCAAAACTAAAGCAGGAATAATCAGAATCTCAGGAGAAGGATTACACCTTGTGAAATTGAAGCAGTAATTAAAAACTCCTGACAAGCAAAAGCCCTGGATCAGGTGGCTTCACAGATGAATTTTATCAAATATTCCAAGAAGAACTAACATCTCTCCTCAAATCATTCCAAAACATTCAGGGGTGAAGACTTTGAAGCTCATTTTATGACGCCAACTTTATCCTAATTCCAGAGCCAAATAAAGACACATACACACACACAAACACACACACAATTATAGGACAATATTCCTGTATATATTGTATATATAGGGCAATATCCATATATACATGTATATATCCATGTATATAGATGCTAAAATTCTCAGCAAAATATTAGCAAAGTACAGCAATACATCAAATGGATTATACAACATGGACAAGTTGTTATTCTGGTGATGCAAGATTTGTACAACTTTCATGTATCAGTAAATGTAATATACCACATAAACAAAATGAAAGGTCAAAACCACATGATTATATCAATATATGAAGAAAAATTTCTGGATAAAACTCATCACCTGTTTGTGATTAAAAAAAAAAAAACCCTCAGCAAAGTGGTAATGAAGGGAACTAACCTAAACATAATAAAGGCTGTATGTTACAAACTCAATGCCAGCATCATACATAATAGGCAGAAACTACAAGCCTTCCCCTTAAGAATCCCAAGTCCAGACAGAAACCTGAAGCCTAAGGAGCTGGGAAGCAGTAATTTGGATCAGATTTTTCAAGAAATAAGTGAAGACTCTGCTTTAAAAGTTATGGTTTTGGTCATGTAGAAACCATACTTCATCTAAAACTAAGTTTTTTAACAGTCATTTTACCTATAATCTCTCAAGGACACACATTCATGAAGTGCACTGATCTTAGCACAGTGGTCACCCTATGTCTGCAGGTGTTGTGTTTCATGACCCACAGTGGATGCCTGAAACTTCAGGTAGTACTGAAATCTTTATATACTGTATTTCTTCCTACACATACATGCTTAATTATTATCTAGTTTATAATTTAGGCACAGTGAGAGACTAATAACAGTAATAATAAAACAATAATTATAGCAATATTCTGTAGTAAAATTTATATGAATGTGATTGCTCTCTCTCAGTATTTTATTGTACTGTACTCACCTTTTTACTTAAAGAAAACACTTTAAAGCTTCTCTTTGGCACATTTGAATTGCCAGTATCACTACTTTTGCCCTTAAGGACATTAATTAAGTCAGGAGCAAGACAGGGGTATTCACTTTCACTTCTCTTATTCAACAAGTACTGGAAGTACTAGGCATAGCAATCAGACAAGAAAAAAGAAATAAAAGGCATCCAATTGGAAAGGAATAAATAAAACTATCATCATTTTCAGATGACTAGATACTGTACATGTAGAACCCTAGAGATTCCACAAAGAAACTACTAAAATTGATAAATGAATTCAGTGAAGAAGCAGGATGCAAAATGAATATCAAGAAATATCTTGCATTTTCATATGTCAATAATAAACTATCTAAAGGGAAATAAAGGAAAAAATCTTTCATAATTTCTTCAAAAAGAATAAAATACCTAGTAATAAATCTAGCCAAAGATGTAAAAGATCTGTACTTGGAATATTGTAAGACACTAAAGAAAGAAATTGGAAAAGATAAAGACAAATGGAATCACATACCATGTTCTACTTATTAACATCATTAAAATATCCATACTACCTAAAGCAATCTAGAGATTCAGTGTCATTCCTACAAAGATACTAAGGACATGTTTCCCAGAACTGTACCACCACTTCTTTATCCAATCATCTACTGATGGACATTTGGGTTTCCATATTTTGGCTATTGTAAATAACGCTGAAATAAACATAGGGGTGCATATATCTTTTCAAATCAGTGTTTTGCTAATATTTCTTTGAGGTTTTTGCATCTTTGTTCATAGGGATATTAGCCTGTCATTTTTGTTGTTGTTGTTGTAAAGTCTCTGTCTGGTTTTGGTGTCAGGATAATGTCAGACTTGTAAATGAGCTTGAGAGCCTTCTTTCCTCTAGAATCTTTTGAAATAATTAGAGAACAGTAAGTGTTAATTCTTCGAATGTTTGGCAAAATTTACCTGTGAGGCCATCTGATCCAAGACTTTTGTTTATTGGGAGTTTCTTTAATTACTGTTTCAATTTTGTTTGGAGTAAGCAATATGTTCAGATTTTCTGTTTCCTTTTGATTTAGTCTTCGAAGATTGTATATTTCCAGGAATTTATCCACTTCTTCCAAATTGCTCAATTTGTTGGCATATAATTGTTCCTAGTATTTTTATAATCTTTTGTGCTTCTGAGATGACAGTTGTCACCTTTCCTTTTTCATTTCTAAAAATATCTGCACCCTCTCTCTTTTTTTCTTGATGAGTCTTTAAAGGTTTACAATATTGTTTCTCTTCCAAAGGAATAATCTCTTGGTTTCATTGATATTTTCATTATATTTAGACTCTATTTCATTTATTTACACTCTAACATTTATTATTAGCTCCCTTGTACTCACTTTGGCCTTTTTGTTGCTGTTGTTATTGTTCTTTTCCTAGTTTATTTAGGTGTGAGGTGAGATTATCTGAATTTTTTTATTTTTTCTTTAGGTAGACCTGTATTGCTATGAATTTCTCTCTCAAGACCCCTTCAATTGCACTCCACAGACATTGAGTCACTGTGCCCGCACACCTATCTGCCCCAAGGCATCCCCTGATCTGCCTCCTGCTCCACTGCCAGCCCACCCACCACTAAGCAACATGCCATGTGTTTGTGTGCTCTCTAGTTTTCTCTTGTCATTACTATCTGGTCCCACACTACCAGGTTAGAGAAGACACCTGACACAATCCCAATTCTCCTAACTTTATTGAAGCCTGCTTGGTGGCCCCACATGTGTTCCATCCCTGAAACTGTTCCATGTACACCCAGGAAGACTGTTCACTCCTTTGCCCTGGGGAAACACTCCCCAAAATTAATAAAATCCATCTGGTCCAAAGCACCATTCAAAGCCATGGATTTTATGCTGAACTTCTGTCTGGGAAATCCATCCATTGATGACAGGGGTGGGGGTGTCAAAGCCCACATCATAACTGCACTATGTCAATTCCTTCATCCACGTCCACCAATACCTGCCCTAAATATGTAGGGGCTCTAATGTTGGGTGCACAAATACCCCCAAAAGCTACATTTTCTTCTTGAATTGACCTTCCCCCTCAACAAAACATTTTACCTTGTCTCTCACTACAGCCTTTACTCCAAAGTCTACTTGCTGATATAAACATTGTTACCCCAGGTCTTCTTCTGATCTCATTTGCAAGAAATGTTCTCCCCATCTCTTTGCCCTTAGTCTGTACATTGCCTGATCAAAAGTGGGTCTCCTGAAGATCATACATGCATAGGTCTATTCTCCCATCCATTCAATCACCCCAGATATTCCCATTGAAATATTCAATCCATTTACCTGCAAAATGGTTAGTGATAGGTATGCAGCCATTTTCACTCTATTATATTCATGTTTCTCTCTTTTTTGCTTTTTCTTCCTAAAGAAGTCTCTACATTTCCTATAACACTGTTTTGGTGGTGATGAGCTCCCTCAGTTCCTTCTAGACTGGAAAGCTCGCTATCCCTTCAACTCTAGATAGTAGCCTTGCTCTGTAGAGTAGTCCTGATTGTAGGTCCCCATCTTTCACCACTCTGAATACTTCTTGCTAATCCCTTCTGGCCTATAAAGTCTCAGCTAAGAAATTAGTCAACAGGACCATGGGAACTCTCTTGCAGGCAACAAGTTCTCTGCCTCATTTCCTTTAAAGTTCCCTCTGTCTTCAGCCTCCACAATTCTAATTATAATGTGTCTTGATGCAGGTCTGGGGGGTCCATGTCCTTTAGGACTCCCTGTAACTCCTGAATCCACATATGCATTTCTCTTTTTTTGTTGTTTATTTATTTATTTTTTTAAAGAGAGGGCAATGGAGGGAGGAAAAGGGAGAGAACTACTGATGTCACAGAGAAACATGGATTGGTTGTCTCTCACACATCCCCACCTGGGGACTAGGCCTGCAACTCAGGCATGTGCCCTGATCAGGAATAGAACTGGCAGCCTTTCACTTAGCAGAATGATTATTCAACCAACTGAGCCACACCAGCCAAGGCCTGGACTCACATACCCATTTCCTTTGCCAGGCTAGGGAGGTTTTATTCACTACTTTTCAAACATTTGTCAAATCCCTTGCTCCCTCTCCTCTCCATATGAATTCTTCTGATACTAATGCTGACACTCTCAACATTGTCCCAGAGGTCCCCATAACCGTTCCCATTTCCCATTTCCCATTTCTCCTGATTCCTTTTTTTACTGGGCACCATCTACTACCCATCCCCAAAATTACTAACCTGATCCTCTGTTCCATCCACTCTGTCAACAAGTTCCTCTATTGCACTCTTTGTTTCAGTCACTGTACTCTTTGTCTCTCACCAGTTCCCTTTCATGACCTCTCTGTCCCTTTCCATGTTCACTATCTCTCTGTTGAAGCCTCCACCAAGCTTCCCAAGCTTCCCCATAACTAGTGGTCCAAACTGCATCTAACAGACTGTATGCTTCCACTTATCCAATCCTTCCTCCAGAGACTGCTCCCATTTCCCCACCTGAGATATGTTTCTCTGTGTCCCCATTTTGGCTGCCCCTTCATTCATTTTATATATTAGGTAGATATGCTATATCTTCCAGCCCTAGCAGGGTGGCTCCATTGAGCAGGTGTTCTCTGGAGCCCAGCAGCACCACCTCCACTATCACAGGAGCCTGGCACTCCAGGAGCATCCGTCATGTGATGTGTGTTCTCCCAGTCTAGCTGAGCCTCAACTGTTGTTGACACATCAGTGGGTGGGGTTAACACACAGGCTGAGTGACAGTGAGTACTGGCCATAACCACAGTGTATGAGCTTTTGTGCAGGGGCTGACCCCACAGAGCTGAATTTGCCCCAGCTGGCTCAGATGTCTGCCAATATCACTCTCTGGGTGTGCTGCTTGTGGAACTAATTGGGTGCCATTCTGTTGTGTTTTGAAGCCAGATACTGGCTTTGTTGGTTTTGGGGTCTCCTAGGAGGGACTCTAGTAAAGGTCAATGTCAGATGTTATCTGTGACTTACCCCGCACTACCTGGTAGGTGCTACAAAGTCATCCATGGTTGGCAGCTGCCAGTGCTGGTCCCAGAGGAACGTGGAGAGGACATGCTGCCAGCCAAGACCAGATACCACAAGCACTGGACCTGGGGATGCTCAGCAAAATGGCAATCCTGAAGCCTGTCACTGCCTACCTGCTGCCCACAAGGCTCAGCCACCAAAAGAGCCCTTGGCAGTACACAAATTGGAGGAGGAGTGGTCTCAGGGACTTACCAGGGTAGGGCAAGTGGTGTTCACCAGGTCAATACAGATTCAGATTTGACTGTGTGGGAGAAATGGCTCAGCACAGGAAAGATGGTGCCCACCTCTCTGCTATATAGGAGGAAGGCTCAATACAGGAACAATGATAGCTGTCTCTCCAGGCCTCACCCTGCAGCCACACAATTCAGCTTCTCCCTCTATGTCTCCAGTACCTCTTGAGCCACTGTAGCCTCTGCCAGAGTGAAGGATGAGTGCTTTCAAGTAAGTGAGTTTGTGTGAAGGCCTTTTAGAAGGACACCTGGCTTTCCAGCAGTCTTCAATCTCACCACCATGTAGGGAATCCCTGCTGATTTTTCCAGCCTGGTGGTGTGAGAGATCCTCTTCCTGGCACTGGTGCTTCCATATGGGGACCCCAACATGGGCCTGGAACTCCTCACTCCTTTAGGGTCCCTCTGCATCTGAGATACCTCTCTTGATTCTCAACTGCTACAGGTGGGTGCAAGGCCAGCCCATTTTGTGTCTCTTCTCTTCCTACCAGTCTCCATGTGGCTTCTGTTGTATATCCTTAGTTATAAGACTTATGTTTAGCTGCTCCTTAGATAGTTCTCTATGTTGATTGTTGTATCATTTAGTTTTAAGTGTGATATAGTCATGGGAGGAGGCAAGCACAGAATTTATCTACTTTGCCATCTTGACCAGAACTGCCTCATTTTGTTTTATGCATGATCTCAGGGGAATGTCGGATAAACCAGATGTCATTTAAGTATAGCTGATATAAGACAATGCTTGCCTGATGTCATATATAAAGGCAATGAGAAAACTCAGTACTCAAATCCATTGTATATAATATAGCTAGAGCTTCACTGAGTCTTAAAAAATTTATGCTAATATTAAGAATGAGCAATAACTCTAATTGAAGTTCAATTCTATTCAATACATAGAAAACAACACATTCCAAAAAGTTGGAGAAAGGGGAATTAACGATATTTAAGCATCACTATATTGTTCATGCCTTACCTTTATTAAGGCTGATTAAACGTAGCAGGAATCATGAATCTCCTTTTATGGATTAATCACTCAAAACAAGAAAATTAAGTAATATACCCAAGATTACACAGCTGATAACTAGCATAGTTGAACTAGAAATCATGTTTCTTTGACTACCAAAGTTAATGTTCTTCCATTTACATAATTACTTCCTTAAAGTTATATAAAGCTTTGAGTCCTCAGGCAAAACTTGGCAAACTCTGTGATCCTTGCCACATCCCAACTTCCTGCTGTCACTTTAGAGGATGTTCCAAATTAGATTCACCATCCAACAAGTGGTCACTTGGTGCTTGCTTCCAAAGTTGTGCTGAGTACCAAAGAATATACACATGAAATATAAGGTTATTCCTGTCTTCTAGAAGCTTGTAATCTAGGTGGAAAGAAAAAAGGAAAATACATAGAAGAGTTTAATAACAATGTAAAATAGTACTGAACACTGCCTGCTTTCATTTATTCTTTATCTCATTCAGTCAATGAGTGAATTTTTCTAAAGTGTAATTTACTTAAAATACATTTCCAAGATATTTGAGATATCTTACAAGATTAAAATACATGTGATTCAAGACATTTTTAAGTATATTTTATTGATTATGCTATTACAGTTTTCCCAATTTTTTCCTCCCATTTCTCTCCCTTCTGCATTGCATCCTCTTGCCTTCCAGCATTCCTCCACCCTCATAGTTCATGTCCATGGGTTGTACATATAAGTTCTTTAGCTTCTCTGTTTCCTATACCATTCTTAACCTCTCCCTGTCTATTTTAGGCTTACCAATTATGCTTCTTATTCCCTGTATATTTCCCTCCCACTCTTCCCCTCCCCCCCCCTCCCCACTGAAAACTCTCCATGTGATATCCATTTCTCTGTTTCTGTTCCTATTGTTGTTATTTGCTTAGTTTTTTGTTTTTTTTATGTTCAATAGTTGATAGTTATGAATTTATTGTCATTTTACTGTTCATAGTTTTTGATCTTCTATTTCATAGATAAGTCCCTTTAACATTTCATATAACAAGGGCTTGGTAATGACAAACTCCTTTAACTTGACCTTATCTGGGAAGCACTTTATCTGCCCTTCAATTCTAAATATTAGCTTTGCTGGATAGAATAATCTTGGATGTAAGTCCTTGCCTTTTATGACTTTAAATAGCAAAACATTCAAAATAAGGCTGAAAAATCAGAAATAGTTCAGAGAAATGAGAGAATATTCAACCAAGAGCCTTAGAGTATAGCATGCACCTCTCACTAATGAAGCAAAATATAAAATCCAAATTGATTTTGCCATTCTCTTTAGGCCCACTCAAGGAATAAACTCTTTCCTGATACAAAATATAAAAGGAATTTATTTAAACAGTTCCATATAAAAGTTGGTACGACCATCAATGCATCAGAACCTCAGATGATCACCCAGGAATTAGCTGTGATTAACAGATATTATTTGAGGAAGTCCTACAGGGAAACAATTTAGGGCAAGTGCATGAATGGCAATACAGATGATTTTATGAATTAAGAGTATCCAAAAATAAATACAGTATATCACTGAGCAATAAAGTCAGTGTTATCAGTGTTCTTTCACTTAGTCTATCTCCACTTGTTACTAAGTCCTTGTAAGTGTTTTTTCACTTAGACTATCTCCATTTGTTGCTGAGTCACTAACTCTAATACTCTCTAATATCTGCTAACTTTCCATTTTAATAACAGGGGTCTCAGGATATTGCTTTCAGTAGGTAAAAGTATCTAATGATGATATTGAACATTATTGTCTTATTTATTTGCATGGTTTTCTTCTAACATGTGATACTTGTTTTTTACTTATGGCAAAAAAATGCAAAAGTCCATTTAAAATCAATTTACTTATGCTTTAAAAGTGACAATTTCCCCTATCCTACTTGAATAAACAATGAAGTCTAGCAATACCAAGCATTGAGGGGAGTGTGCATTCATAAAATATGTGTATCTGATTGATAGAATGATTGGTGTGACTCCTTTGGAAAACAATTTGACATTATTTTCTTTAGTTGAACTTAATTTGCCTACCTTAATGAACCACTGTTCTACCCATACATCCATATCCAAAATAGACTTTTTTCTTTGAGCAAAATATGTGTGTAGCAGTCTTCTTAACAAAAGCAAATTCATGCAAAATTACCCCATACAAATGACAAAAAAAGTAGATGAGTAAGCTGTGGTAAAATCACATAATGGAATGTTACGCAGTGGTCAAAATGAATGAACTATAGTCACATAGAGCAAATGGGTAAATCTAAGTAATGTAAAATGCAATACAAAGTGGAAAAGCAAGACTCAAAAGATTATATTCAGCCAGACTATTGTTTTCAGGTTGAAATAACTACAATAAAAATACTTATTTTTATACAGACATATTAAAATGAAACATAGAAATGGAAGCAACAGAATGATGAACACAACATTTAAGATGATTTTGGAGTAGAAGGAGGTTACGTTGTGGAAGAAGACCACACAGCTGGATTTACGTTATTGCCAATGCCCTAACTTTTTTGGAATGATGGTTTACAGATACTTACTACATTATTCAGAGTAATTGTGTGACTAACTAAAGTAAACCTTGAGTGGGCCAATGATGTGAATCTATTATGAACTAAAAAGTATGATGAATGCAATTCTGTCTTTCAGTTCCAATAGAAAAAATGAGGGAATATATTTATAGAAATATTCTAAGCAAAATGATGGTACTGGTGTGAAGAAGAATTAAATTAACAAAAATTTGAAAAAAATTCAATAAGAGGTGCTTCCTAAGAAGGCTAATTTAGATAGTTTAAATAACTTGAAGCTGAGAAGGTAGGTTGAGAGGGCATTCAGAAAGCACCTGAATTGAAAATGAAGTTCAGTACAGAGACAAAAACAAGCAAAGTATTTCAGGTAGTGTGAAAACTGTGAGAAAATAGGGTGCACAATTAAATATTAGGTAAGAAAGCTTACAGCATCAAAGGCAGTAATGTGGTCATGGGATGCCAGCTCCTATAGGTGCTATGTGCTGCACTTTTGACATTTGGGGACTTGCATTTCAGCTTCTTGAACTATGTAGCCTTGGGTCAGTCTGGAGTACTTTACTGATAACATACTTTTTTAAGAAAAAAAATAGGATGGCTTAACAGCTTATGAACTTTAAAAGGTAAATTAACTGAGAAGTGTGTAAATACTGGCAGCTGCCAGAGGAAAAGGATGAGAGCAGAATGGTGGAAAAAGAAGGAAAAGTATAATAAATGACATGTATGAATGACCCATGGACATGGACAATGGTGTGGGAATGGACTGTGGGAGTGGGGTGTGGTGGGGTGGGAAGGAGGAAGGCAAAGGGGGGAAATTCAGACAACTTTTTATAGAATAAACAAGAATAAAAAAAGAAAAACAAAAAAATAAAAAATAAAAGACATCCAAATTGAAAGGAAAAAAGTAAACCATCATTATCTGCAGATGACATTATGCTATATAGAGAGAACCATAAAGACTTAAGCAAAAACTATTGTAACTAATAAACAAGCAGTTAAAAGTGAAATATTCACAAGAATGTTTATTTGTAGTAGACTTCTCATTTGGAAAAGGGAGCCAGTATAGGTCTTTAAGCTGTAGAATAAAAAGAAAACATGGTGCTTGGAGAAAATTAACTGAGGGAGCTGGGGGTTGTATGGGACTGACATGGAAGTTGTGAAGCCAGCTAAAGAGTTAGGGTTGTAGTTCAGGTCCTAAGGCCTTGGTAATTTACTCTAAGGTGAGAGCCCATCTCTTCATGATCCCTTCCTTCTGAGCTAGTAACCTGTATTTGCATGGGGCTCTGTGTTGCTGGGTACAATTTCAGCTATATTTTTCCTCAAAGTAACTGTTTTTAGTTATCTAGGGAAATAATTATTGTTTAAAACCAATCCTTCAACAAGTAGTGCTCCAGAAACTAAAAACAACCAAGGATGTGGTAGGCACAAAAAGGGAAGCAAAATCAGGGGATCACTTTCAAAATACATTTTTTCTCATCTCGAATATACTTAAACAACATTTCTTTTTTTATACATACATAATATATATTTTATTTTATTTCCTTCTTTGTCTAGGTTTTATTTTTATTTTTTCTTTGTTTTCTTCAGGAGATTCTTTTTTCACATTTTTTAAAATATTTTTATTGTTGTTCAAGTACAGTTGTCTCCATTTCCACCCCCCCACCACTCCCCCCACACACACCAGCCATCCTCACTTACCACCCTTGATCCTAACCCCCTTTGGTTTTGTCCATGTGTCCTTTATAGATGTTCCAGAAAACCCTCCCCCCCATTATTTCCTCCAACCTCCCCCCTAGTTACTGTCAGTTAATTCTTAATTTCAATGTCTCAGGTTCTGTTTTGCTCACTTATTTGGTTGCTTAGGTTCCACTTATGGTTTGTTTGGTTGATTAGGTGACATCACATGTTATTTGTGTTCACTGCCTGGCTTATTTCACTTACCATATTGTTCTCCAGTTCCATTCATGTTATCACAAAGGGTAAGAGCTCCTTCTTTCTTTCTGCTGAATAGTATTCCATTGTGTAAATGCACCATAGCTTTTTGATCCATTCATTTACTGATGGTCACTTAGGTTGTTTCCAGCACTCGGCTATTGTAAATTATGCTGCTATGAACACTGGGGTTCATAGGTTCTTTCAAATTGATGTTTTAGGATAATGAGGGTATAGTCACAGCAATGGGATTGCTGGATCAAAAGACAGTTCCATTTTTAGTTTTCTGAGGAAATTCCATACTGTTTTCCACAGTGGCTGCACAAGTCTGCATTACCACCAACAGTGCACTAGGGTTCTCTTTTCTCCATATCCTTTCCAACACTTGTTTGTTGATTTGTTTATAATGGCCATTCTGACTGGTATGAAGTGGTATCTCATTGTGGATTTAATTTGCATCTCTTTGATGACTAGTGAAGCTAAGCATCCTTTCATATGTCTCTGGACCCTCTGTGTGTACTCCTTGGAGAAGTGGCTGTTCAGGACTTTACCCTTTACTTAATACAATTACTTGTCTTCCTGGAGTGGAGTCATGTGAGTTCTTTACATATCTTAGAGATCAAACCCTTGTCTAAGATATCATTGGCAAATATATTTTCCCATATGGTTGGTTACATTTTCATATTGATGATATTTTCTGTAGCTGTATAAAAGTTTTTATTTTTAATGAAGTTCTACTTGTTATTCTTTCCCTTATGTCCTTTGCTCTAGGGGACATATTGGTAAAAATA
>PVKU01004544.1:47079-121666 GCA_004027475.1 Anoura caudifer
TTCATGTAGCTTGTCCAGATCTACCAACACCATTTTTTGAAGAGGCTATCTTTACTCCATATTCTTCTTCATCCCCCTTTGTCAAATATTAATTGACCATGGAGACTTGGGTTTATTTCTGTGCTCTTATTCTATTCCATTGATCTATGTGTCTGTTTATATGCAGGCACAAGACTATATTGATTACTGTGGCCTTATAAAATACATTGATGTCAGGTATTGTGATCCCTCCTACTTCATTCTTCATTCTCAGGATTGCTGAGACTGTTTGGAGTCATTCATGGGTCCATATAAATTTTTGAATATGTCATAGGTACTTGAGTAGGGATTCCACTAAATCTATTGTTTTGAGTGGTATGGCCATTTTGATGATGTTCATTCCTCTAATCCATGAACATGGCATATGCTTCCACTTGTTTGTGTCTTCTTTAATTTCTTTTCTCAGTATTGTGTGTTTTTTTAGTACAGTTCTTTCACCTCATTGGTTAGGTTTATTCCTAGGTGTTTTATTTTTCTTGATGCTATTGCAAAGGTGATTTTTTTCCTGATTTCTATTTCTGATATTTCATTGTTGGTGTACAAAAATGCCTTTGATTTCTGAACAATGACCTTGTAACCTGCTGCTTTGCTAAATTCATTTATTAAGTCAAGTAGTTTTTCATGGAGTCTATAGGGTTTTCTAAGTACACTATCATGTCATCTGCAAACAATGGCAGTTTTGCTTCCTCCTTTCTAGTTTGGATGCTCTTTATTTCTTTTTCTTGTCTTATCACTGTGGCTATGAATTCCAGTACTATGTTGAACAGTAGTGGTGAAAGTGGACAGCCTTGTCTTGTTTCTGATCTTAGCAGGAAAGCTTTTACTTTCTGTCCATTGAGGATGATGTTTGTGGTAGGTCTCTCATATATGGGCTTTATTATGTTGAAGAATGCTCCCTCTATTCCCACTTTGTTGAGTGTGTTTATAAAAAAAATGGGTGCTGTACCTTATCAAGTGTTTTTTCTGCATCTGTTGATATGATCATGTGATTTTTATCTCTGCCTTTGTTTACGTGATATATTAATAATGTTATAATGATGGGTAATTTTCCATCATTGCTGTTTCAAACAACTTTTCTATTCTGTGCTCCCCTTCTTTTCTTTCTGGTATCCCCATTGTATGGATATTATATATTTTGTGTTGTTCTGCAGCTCCCTTAACGAGTCTTCATTCTTTATGAGTCTTTTTTCCTTTTCCTGTTCTTTTTGGGAATTATTTTTTGCTTTCTCCTCTAGCTTACTAATTCAATTCTCTTCTTCACTTAGCCTGCTTTTGATTCCTTCTACTGTGTCTTCAATTCAAAAATGTATTCTTCATTTTCTCCTGGTTCTTATGGATATATTCTATGTCCTTTTCCATGCTGATGTAGTTTGCAGTAAGTTTATTGTAGCTTCTCTGTAGTTTTATTTAATTCTTGCTGAGCTCATAGAGCTTCCTTATAATTCTTGTTTTGAACTCAGTGTCAGATAGTTTGCTTGCTTCTGTTTCATTTAGCATTCTTTCTGAGGATTACTCCTTTCCTTTTGATTCAAGGCTGTTTCTTTATGTCCCCATTTTAGGAGAGAGTCTTACTGTTTGTTTGCTTCTGCTTCTTAAATTGATCTGTTTTGACTTCCTGTCTTCATGGTGTGAAATTCTATGGTATGTGACCTGTGTAATTCAGTGGTACACTCTCCTTTATCTCCTGAACTTGATGCTCTTGGTATCCCCTGCATGCTATTTATGTTTGGTGTAGGTATAATTGTGTTTTGACTGTTGTTGGGTCATTCTTTTGTAGCTCCTTCCCTCTAGGTGGTTGACATGAGGTCACTCCACCTACCATGTTGTGTGCTGTTGTGCAGGTACTGGCCAGAAAACAAAACAAAACAAAACAAAAACAAACAAACAAAAAAACAGAAAACCAAGGAAACAATTTCACATAGGCAAAAATAATTCCCACATGCAATCCCACTATCAACAGCAAATGAACCAGTATTAATAAAGCTTTCAAGAGATTAAAACTTCAGAAAGGGAGAAGGACTAAAATGAGTGGGGAATTGGAGCAATGCAAAAAAGTAAAATTTTCAAAGTAAATAAAAAAGGAATGAAGAAAGCAGAATGGAGTGAGAGAAGGGAAGTGTATAGTATTAGATTCAATTAGAAATTAAGCTAAGAAAAAGAAATTAAAGTGAGAAAGACAAATTAAAACAAAGCAAGTAAAACAAATAAATACTTAAAAAATAGGAGCCAAATTGGAGAGAAAGTTCCACCATAGCAGTATCAACAACAAAATAGCTAAAATTAATATTGGTGGGATGGGAGAAAGAGGGAAAAAAATAAAGAAAAGCCTAAGTGATATCTAGAAGAACAAGAAGTAATTTTGAGATGATAAAGGGAGAAGGAATACTACGAGTGAGAAATGAAAACCAAGCTAAGAAGGGAATAAATTAAAATTTGAAACAAAACAAAAAAAGAAAAAGAAAAAAGACAAATGGGCATGATGAAAAAGAAAAAGAAAAAAAAACAAAAACAAAAAGTATGAGCTTAGGGAACAATTACAATTTTTAGACAAAAAAGTAAGAAAAGGGAACATAAAATATGAGATTTGAAATACAAAAATAAATTGAGAAAATTGAGAAACAACCACTCTATACACCACCAGCAAGCAAAGATTGCTAAAGGTGCAGAAAGAATACATGTATTTCAAGAGTGGGAAATAAATATGATATGATCATTAGCATGAAAGTCAGTTTTGAGAGACTGTACAGGAGAGAAATAGAGTGCAAAATTGAAATAAGTTGTAGAAACAGAGAGAACAAAATTTAAAGTGAAAATAATAAGAGGAAAGATGTAGGCAAAATGCGATAAGAGAAGGGAGGAGCAAAATATGTGAACTTACCAATAAATGAGTGGATTAAAAAACTATGGTACTTTACACAATGAATACTATGCAGCAGGAATAAAGAAGGAGCTCCTACCCTTTGCATCAGCATGGTTGGAACTGGAGAACATTATGCTAAGTGAAATAAACCAGGTGGTGAGGGACAAATACCATATGATCTCATGTATAAGTGGAATCCAGTCAATGAACAAAGAAGCAAGCAAAATATAATGAGAAACATTGAGTTAAAAAAATTGACAGTTACCAGAAGGAGGGGAGAAAAATGAATGAAAATAGGGGAAGGTTCATCAAGGAACATGTGAAGTTCCATCAAGGAACCTTCAAGGAACTTGGAAGTCCATCAAGGACACATCAAAAAAGCCAAAATGGGTAGGTGCCCAGTAGCCCTCTCACATCTCCACTGCACTCCCTACCAGTCCTGTTTTGCTGAAGCTGTTTCTTCTGTCTATCCATGGTTATCAAGCATTTTCATGGACCACAACTGCTTGAAACTAAACCAATGTTACAAAAATCTCAAAAACAATCAAATGCATGGAGACTGAAAAAACATGTTATTAGACAATGCATGGTTAAACAATGAGATTGAGGAAGTGCCCTGACAAGCATGGCTGGATTGGCTTGGATCGATCAGGTGCCAAGAGAAGGTGACGGGAGGTTAAGAAATAAAGAGACAGAGTCAAAGCAGGGTTGAGTGGAGTCCCTACTCTGGGATGCAGAGGAGGGAACTGCTTATTGGTGAAGTCAGGCTGTATATATTGAGCCAGCTTTGAGGCAGAGTGTGAGAAAGACAAACTGCAAGGCTAGGGACATTTTATTTTTTAAGAACATTTGCTGCTCCTTCTTGGTACAGTGATATAGCAAGCAGTCAAGTCATTCTTTTCTTACAACAATCTATCAGGCAGTCTTCTGTGGCCTGGGGCAGCTGTGCTGAACCTAAAGCCTGCTTGCAACTCCCTTGGTATGCATTATCCTGCTTGGCTCTCCACAGAAGGAAATCAAAAATTTTCTGGAAAGAAATAAATACAAACACACAACAACCCAAAATCTATGGGACATAAAGAAGGCAGTCCTCAGAGGGAAGGGGCAGCAATACAGACCTAGATAAACATATATTTTAAAAAATTCAAATAAATGACCAAACTTACATCTACAAAAACTACAGGAAGTAAAATCTCAGAGCGAGTTGAAGGAAGGAAATAATAAAGATCAGAGAAGAATTAAATGATATAGAGAAAAAAGAATAATGCAAAAGATTAATAAATCCAGGAGTTTGTTCTTTGAAAAAATAGAATTGACAAGCCTCTAACCAGCTGCATCAAAAGAGAGAGAGAGAGACAGAGAGAGAGATGACTCATATACATAAAAATCAGAAATGAAAGAGGCAAAATTACAACCAATAAAAAGGATTATAAGAAATTACTATGAACTACTATATACCAAGAAACTGAAAAACCTGGGCAAAGTAGATAAAATTGTATAAATATCTAATTCTCCAAAACTGAGTCAGGATGAAGCAGAAAACCTGAATAGACCAATATCATCTGTGAAATTGAAGCAATAATAATAAAAAACAAACCTCCCAGAAAATAAAAGGCCTGGACTAGATGAGTTCACAGAAACAGTTTTCCAAATATTTAGAAAAGATCTAACTCTGATTCTTCTCAAACTATTCCAAAATATCAAAGAAGAGGGAAGCCTACCCAAATCTTTTTATGAGGCCAGTATTATCCTACATCCAAAACCAGATAAAGACACAAAAAAGAATGAAATCTATAGGCTGATATCACTGACGAACATAGACACTAAAATCCTCAACCAAAAAATGGGCAAACTAGATCCAGCAATAAATTAAAAAGTTCACACACTATGATCATGAGTGATTCATCCCAGAGATGCAAGCATGGTGCAATATACCCATATTAATAAATGTAATACATCATATAAACTAAACAAAAGACAAAATTTGCATTGTCATATCAATAGATGCTGATAAACCATTTGATAAGGTACAGCACCCATTTGACATGAAAACACTCTGCAAAGTGGGAGTGGAGGGAGCATACCTTAGTATAATAAAGGTCATATATGAGAAACCTATACCCAACATCATACTCAATAGGCAAAAACTAAAATCTTTCCTGCTATGATCAGGCATAAGACAGGAGTGTCTGCTTTCACCACTTCCACTGAATATAGCATTGGAAGTTCTAACCACAATGATCAGACAAGAAAAAGAAATAAAAGTCACCCAAATTGGAAAGTAGGAAGTAAAACTGTCATTATTCTCAGAAGATATAATAGTATGCTTAGAAAACCCTATAGTCTCCACCAAAAATCTACTCCACCTAGTAACTGAACTTTCAGAAAGAGAAACAATGAAAAAACCCATTTACTATAGCAACAAGAATAATAAATTATTTAAGAATTATTTTAACCAAGGACATTGTACTCAGGAAACTATAGAACAGTGAAGAAAGTAATGAAGACATAATAAATGGAGGCATATACCATGCTCATGGATTGGAAGAAATAACATTATTAAAATGTCCATACTAACCCATTCAATCTATAGAGTCATTGCAATTCCCATCAAAAAACAAAGGCATGTTTCACAGATCTAGAGCAAATATTTCAAAAATTTACATAGAACCAGAAAAGACCTGAAATAGTCTCAGTAATATCGACTAAGGACAAAGTAGGAGGGATCACAATACTTGATATCAAACTATACTACAAGGCCACTGTAATCAAAACAGTCTGGTACTGGCAAAAGAACAGACACATACATCAATGGAAGAGAATAGAGAACCTAGAAATAAGCCCAAATATCTTTGGTAAATTAATATTTGATAAAGGGGGAATGATCATACAATGAGTAAAGATAGCTTCTTCAATAAATGGTACTGGGAGGACTGGACTGGTATAATAAAAAAATGAAAGTAGACTGCCAACTTACACCATAAACCAGAATAAACTCAAAATAGGTAAAAGACTTAAATAAAAGTTGTGACACCATAAAAGTCCTAGAAGAAAACATAGGCAGGAAAATTTCTGATAGCCCACATAGCAGTTTTTTTGTCAACATATCTACTAGTGCAAAAGAAATAAAGGAAAAAATAAACATACGGGACTACATCAAATAAAAAATCTTCTGCATGGTAACGAAAACATCAGCAAAATGAAAAGGGAGCCAACTGTGTGAGAAAACATATTTGCCAATGACACATCAGACCAGGGTTGAATCCCAATACATACAAAGAACTCGTATGGCTCAACACCAGGAAGACAAACAATCTAATTACAAAATGACCAAATGATCTGAATAGACACTTCTCCAAGGATGACATATAGATTACCCATAGATATATGAAAAGATGCTCAATGTCACTAGGCATCAAAGAGATGCAAATTAAAACTACATTTGGGTGCCAGTTCACACAAGTCAGAATGGATATCATTAATAAATCAATAAGCAAGTTCTGGTGATGGTGTGGAGAAAAGGGAACTCTAACAGGTGCACTGTTGGTGGGCATGCAAAGTGGTGCGACCATTGTGGAAAACAATATGGAATTTATTTAAAGAAACTAAAAATGAAACTGCTTTTGACCCAGCAATTCTGCTGCTGGGAATATACCCTAACAATCCTGAATCACCAATTCAAAGAACCTATTCACCCCAATGTTCATCGTGGCATTGTTTACAATAGCCAAGCACTGAAAATAGCTTAAGTGCCCATCAGTAGATGAGTGGATAAAAGCAAAACAAAACTGTGGTACATTTACATAATGGAATACTATGCAGTAGAAAGAAAGAAGTAACTTCTACCTTTTGCAACAACATGGCTGGAACTGGAGAATATTATGCTAAGTGAAATAAGCCAGTTGGTGAAAGACAAGTATCATATGAACTCACCTATAAAGAGGATTCTAATGAGCAAAATAAACTAATGAACAAAATAGAACCACAGTCATGGAAACTTGGAACAGACTGAAAGTGATCTGAGGGGAGTTGGCAGCATGATAAATCTTGAAAAAAGGGTAAGGGACTAGACATAACAAATATTAATGACACATAGACATGAACAACATGACATGTACAACAGTGTGGGAATTGATTGTGGGTGTAGGTGGTCAGATGGGCAGGGGAGGGCAAAGGGGGAAAATTGGAACAACTGAAATAGGATAACAATAAAAATGATTTAATTACAAAGTGAGATGAGTTGTGAATCCATCTTTCTTAGCTATGCTCGTAATTTTAACAGCTGCCTTCTAAAGAACAAGAGTTCAGAACTCACAGAGTTGCTCATATGGTCATTCCACTATGAGCGCCTTGTTTCTCTTGTGGCTGCATTTGAAAGATGGGTAGACTTTTAGCTGGTTAAGAAGATCTGCACACATAAAATATTTAAAAGGCTTCCTATTCTTTTTCCTTTTCTTGGACATCTACCAAAGTCTAGGAATATTCTAGTTACACCTAGGGAAGCCACTGTTTCCTCTGCAACAGAAAACAAATAAACCAGACATTTAGACCAGACGATGACTTTCAGGGAAAAATATAGCAAAAGCAGACACAAACTTGGATACATTTACAGATGACTCAGGGTGCTGACTTCCTTGTGGTTGTCAATGTGTAGCTTTGGCTTGTCTCTCTAATTGCTGGGTGTACAGCACAGCAAGCAATATAACTTTACAGTCTGTTCTTGAGAGGATTGCAGTGATCTGTCTCTACCATGACCTTGAGTTTTTCGGTGGCAAGGATCTGGCCTCATTTTCTTGGTAGCCACAAAGTTTAATTCACTTTCTCCCTGCAACAAGAACTTGTGAATGCTTATTGAAATAGATCTGAATCCAAGGCAATAATTGAAGATGATAGTTGTTTTGGGGACCTCAAGACCCAATTAGGTGGATTTATTTAGAACTAGTCCATTTTTAAAGTACTGCTGCTGGAAAAGTCTAGATAATGTAATGTTCCTACACAAAGTGGATTTGTCTAATTCATAGTGAGCAATGGGGAAAGGGTGGGACAATGTAACTGAACAACAATAAAAAATAAAAATAAAAGAACATTAGATTTTAAAGAGTTCTTAAAACTGATCATACAGTTCTTACCTAGTCATACAGGTCCTCTGGATACATTTATATATTTTTTCTCCTGGACAGTGTGGATCTTAACTCTTCTAAAATTCATGCATTTTATTTCCATCTCACAAGGAGAGATCCACTTTTATCAAATAAAATTATACTCAAATCTAGTTCACGAATGACAATTTATTTCTTTTCTAATTAAGTAAAAAAAAATAGGAAGGTAATATAACTATTAAGTTCCATATAGTAATTTTTAGTTAAATTATTTTTAAAAGTAGAAAAATCTTGAATTATATTTTTAAATTAATTATTCAAAGAATACTAAATACATATAATATTATTTATGTTAGAGATAATTTTTGTGTTTATTTTTCTTTCTTTTTTAATGTCTTTTTAAAATAATTTTTGCTTTTCAAGTACAGTTATCTCCATTTTCCTTCCACCACTCCCTCCCACCCTAGACATCTCCACCTCCCATCCTCAATCCTACCACCCCTTGGCTTTGTCCATGTGTTCTTCATACATGTTCCTTGACAAGCCTCCCCCATATATATATGCATGTAATGCTAAATCAATAACAACCTTATTGATTATGTGCCATGTCCCTTAAATGGATAGAAAAAAAACTATTAGGGATGTATAAATATGTAGTGACAAAGCCAGTTAAAGGAGAAATAAACAAACAGATATTGTTGGAGAAAGAAATACCAGGCAAGAAAGAACAGAGAGGAAATGGAAAAACAAAGACAAGAAGAAGAAAATGTGTGGAGAAGAGCCAGAGGAGATGTTGGTAAAGTAGAAAGAAAAAAACACAGAAAGGACAAGGAGAAAACTGGATATGAGGAGAAGAGGAGAGACAAATGGTAAAAGAAAAGCTTAATGTCAGTTAAACTATGGAATATTGGTTACAAAAATGGACTCTGTTTAGATTGAAATACAAACTATACTTCTTACTAATTGTGCATCCTTGGGGTTATTTACTCACTTTCTATACAATATTCTTATACTAAATAGGAATAATAGCAGTATCTACTGTCTCCAGAGTCACTGTGAAATGCTGAGACATGAAGAACATTATATCTGAGCATTTTTTTTTCATTATTGCCTGCTGATCCATCTGGGTCCCTGGCAGGTCACACATATCACATTCGCTATTAAAATTATGTAAAAAGCATTTCTTAACATTTGTTATCAATCTTTCAAGTCTTAAAAACAAAATAGTTTTTCCTGATGCCATATTTTTATAATTCAGATAATTGGTTTGTTTAAAGCATAATTATGGTGACTAGATTACAGGAATAGTCTGAATTTCAAATATCCTTTCCTATTGTCACTATAAGTAAATCATGTGAGACCATATGTTCCTATTTCCTCACATACACAAACACATTCAGGAGACAAAAATTGCAAGGCTATGAACACAAAAGGGCTGATTCATGTAGTTGTCAGTGGCAATGTACACTTCTGAAAGTCTTCTAAGCAAAGCCTACATTTGGGCAATTATATCACCACTGTGACCCTCAGCATCCAAAATAAATTAATTTATGCAATTCTTATATGTTCATTTCCATGAACCATTCTGTTGTCTTCCCTTTCCTACCAGACAACTAATGTCTTCTAGCCACTTAGAACATCCCACTCTCACGTTTCAGATCAACCTTTGAAATAAAAATTTGGACACACGATGTTGTAGAATGAATTACTCAATACATGGGCAGTGTAAAAAATCCTGAAAGTCAAGATAGGTCTAATAAAGGCAGTACTTCTCTTGGACAGTCAGACTTTCATTCACAGTCATAAAACAAAACAAATAGGACTTCCAGTCAAGACAGAAGTGTAGGTAGATACACTTTGCCTGCTTGCACAACCAAAAGAAGGACAACAAATTTTAAAACAAAAATCAACCAGAACTGCTAGAAAAATCAAACTCTATAGAAGTCTGAAAACCAAGGAGTTAAAGATGAAACATTCATCCATACCAGTAGGAGGGGTAGAGAGGGGCAGACAGGGTGGAAAGGACTCATGGCAAGGCAGTGGCTGGGGGACTGAGGCTGGCAAAGAGGAGGCTGGCAGACTAGGTGAGGTGGCAGCTGGCAGAGCTGGTAGTCCCACATTTTTGGGTGAGATAAACCAGGAGGAACAACTGGGAAGCTAGACAGACCATGTAACCCAGGTTTCCATGATAGGGAAATAAAACCTCAAAATATCTGACTGAAAAGACCTGTGGGAGATGTAGCAGGGGAAGGAAATCCAAGCCCCAGAGGACAGTACATTAGAGAGACCCATAGGGTCCTAGAATGAACACAAAACCACCCACCTCAGAATCAGCACAAGATGGGCCCCATTTGTTTGTGGGTAGTGAAGGAAGTGACTGAAAGCTGGCAGAGAGTTGAACAAGAAGATTTGCCCCCTCTTGGACCCATCCCCTATATAGAGTATCACAGCACAGCAATGTGGTTTCCCTTAACTTGGAGAATACCTAAGGCTCTGACCTTTACTCTGTAACAGATGCCCACAGGGGAAAAAAATATGGCCCAAAAGAAAGAACAGATCAAAGCTCCAGAAAAAATACAACTAAGCAATGAAGAGATAGCCAACCTATCAGATGCACAGTTCAAAACACTGGTAATCAGGATGCTCACAGAAATAGTTCAGTATGGTCTCAAAATAGAGGAAAAAATGAGGGCTATGAAAAGTGAAATAAAGGAAAATGTACATGGAACCAACAGTGATGGGAAGGAAACCAGAACTCAGACCAATTGTTTAGACCAGAAGGGAGAAATAAGCACTCAACCAGAGCAGAATAAAGAAATACGCATTCAAAAAAATCAGAAGAGGCTTAGGAACCTCCAGGAGAACTTAAAGTTTAAAATGTTCCAACATCTGAGTCACATGGGTATCAGAAGGAGAAAAGGAAGAGCAAGAAATTGAAAACTTATTTCAAAACAAAATGAAGGAGAACTTCCTGAATTTGGCAAAGAAAATACACTTCCAGGAAGTCCAGGAAGCTCAGAGAGTCCCAGAGAAATTGGACCTGAAGAAACACACACCAAGGCACATCATAATGCAATTACCCAAGATTAAAGATAAGGAGAGAATCTTAAAAGCAGCAAGAGGAAAGGAGGGAGTTACCTAAAAGGAGTTCCCATAAAACTATCAGCTGATTTTTCAAAAGAAACCTTACAGGCAAGAAGGGGCTGGAAAGAAGTATTCGAAGTCACAAAAGGCAGACGACCTATATCCAATATTACTCTATCCAGCAAAGCTATCATTTGGAATAGAAGGGCAGATAAAGTGCTTCCCAGATAAGGTCAAAATAAAGGAGTTTATCATCCCTAAGCCCTTATTATACAAAATGTTAAGAGGACTTAGATCTAAGAAAAATAAGATAAAAAATGTGAATAGTAAATGACAACAAACTCACAGCTGTTAACAACCAAACCTAAAAATACAAAGACAAAAACAAAAACAAAGTAGACAAACAATTAGAACAGGAATAGATACATAGAAATGCAGATCACAAAAAGGTTATCAATGGGAAAGGTGAGAGTGGAGAATGGGGGAAAAGTACAGGGAATAAAAACATGAATGATAGGTACAAAATAGGGGGAATTTAAGGGAAATGGAGAAATCAAAGAATTTATATGTATGACTGATGAATATGAACTAAGGTGAGGGAATGTTGGTGGGATAGTTGTACAGGACAGAGGGGAATAAAGGAGAATAAAAATGGGACAACTGTAATAGCACAATCAATAAAAACATATTGTAAAAATAAAAACAAACAAACAGGACAAATATCATGGTCTGAACTTGTTGGATATTTCCCAGATACACTTAACATAGAATCAACAATGACTAGAAAAAATGATATGTTTTATCATTATCATTTTTTAAATTGCACCTTTTTGTGTAACTGACTTAGGGAGAGTTTAAAAATTTTTAACTAATTGAAATGCATAAAACACTGATTGGCAGCAGTAATTAAAACAACTTTATTTCTCTAAGAGTAATCCAGCATAAAGTTTCATGGGAATATTTCAGCTGAGAAATTCTAAAGAGTTATATAAAGTTTATTGTGATTCTCATATAATAGGGTCTACTCCTCCATTTTATCTTAGCTTCTACATCATTTTCAGCAATTTGTAAAAATGTAACAAATAAATATTAGTTCAGTGCACTAGGTACCTCTTGAGGTTGCTCTTAGTTATCTGACCATCACTCCCACTTAACTGTGGTAAATGAGCAAAGATGGGTTGATTTTTTTCATTGCTGTTTCCCTTAAAGATCCTCTCCCTTGCCAAGGTAATTTTGAATAAGGGTCATTTACAGAGATGTAGTTCTGGGAAAGAAAGGGAGCAGAGACCAATGTAAAGAATTAAAAGTTTGAAAAAAATAGATGTGCTTCAGAAAATTTGGTTTGAAAATGAGAGTATGGTGAAGAGCAGATATAGGTTGTTACCACCAGTCCTCAATGCCCATACCTGATTTTCTGCCAAATTACTGTTTAGCCATAGATTTTCATTTGTGACTTAATACGTTACCTGTATTTCACATATATACAGTATTTCACATGTGTCATTATATTACACATAATATATATTATATGTATTATCTATTATATAATATAGGCATTATGTATAATATAATATTGTGTACCCAATACCCAGCTAATTAATACAAATATTGAAAATTTGTTGAAATCACCTGTATTCCTCTTGGTTCTCTGTGCTCATTCTTTTCCATACACACAGAGGAGAGCATTATCTGTTTCTTGGTGTTCAGCATATCACCATATATACATTATACCAAGACTATTGGTTTATATCTTTGTGTATTTATTTAAAAGATAATGTAGACTTTCTTGATGATTTTTAACAATTTAAGAAAATATTTTTTGTTGTTCATCATTTTTCAGAATAATGATCTCTGCCACCAAATAGCTGGGCATTATGGAAAGTAATTTATTTTGGAGGTAATGAAACAAAAGAAAATTATATTTCCTACAAGCAGTTCAAAACTTTATGAGGACAGGAATTACACTTCATTCTAGGGTTCTGCTATATTTCCAGTAACTAGTGCAATTTCCTGGCATGTAGTTGGTCATCAATGAATATCTCTCAGATGAACAGATAAAAACAGAAAAAAAGGAGTTCTGGCCAAGATGGAGGTGTACGCAGACACACTGTGCCTCCTGAAGCAAACAAAAGGACAAGAAATTAAAAAAAAAAACAACCAGAACTGACAGAAAATTGAACTATATGGAATTCTGACAATGAAGGGGTTAAAGAAGAAAAATTCATCCAGATGGGTAGGAGGGGTGGAGACTGGCAGCCAGACAGAGAGTACTTGTGGTAAAGAAGCAACTTATGGACTGGGGAGATGGTGCATTGCAGACTGGGCAGTTCCATATTCATGTGCAGATAAACTGGAAGGAGCAACTGGGAAGCAAGACAGACTGTGCAACCCAGAGTTCCAGCATAGGGAAATGAAGCCTCAAACCTCTGATTGAAAATACCAGTGGGGGTTGAGGCAGTAGCAGGAAAAACACCTAGCCTCACAGGAGAGTTCATTAGAGAGAACGACAGGGTTCTACAATGTACACAAGCCCATCCACCCAGGAATCATCACCAGAAGGGCCCAAGTTGCTTGTGGGTAGCAGAGGAAATGACTGCAAACTGGCAGAGAGCAGAGCAAGTGCCGTTGTTCCCTCTTTGATGTGGGTTGCCTCACCCTGGTGAACACCTAAGGCTCCATCCCTTTCTACGTAACAGGCCCACTGAGACAAAAAAAAAAAAAAAAGGCTCAAATGAAAGAGTAGATCATAGCTCCAGAAAAATACAACTAAGACACAAAGAGTTAGTTAGCCTATCAGATGCACATTTCAAAACGCTTGTAATCAGGATGCTCACAGAATTGGTTGAATATGGTCACATATTAGGTGAAAAAATAAAAGGTATGCTAAGTGAAATAAAGGAAAATGTACAGGGAACCAAAAGTGATGGGAAAGAAATTGGGACTCAAATCAATGGTGTGGATCAGAAGGAAGAAAGAAACATTCATCCGGAACAGGATGAAGAAACTATAATTAAAAAAAAAAAATGAGGAGAGGCTTAGGAACCTCTAAGACAACTTTAAATGTTCCAACATCCAAATCATAGGGGTGCCAGAAGGAGAAGAGGAAGAGTAAGAAATTGAAAACTTATTTGAACAAATAATGAAGGTAAACTTCCCCAATCTAGTGAAGGAAATAGATTTCCAGGAAGTCCAGGAAGTCCAGAGAGTCCCAAAGAAGTTGGACCCAAGGAGGAACACACCAAGGCACATCAAAATTACATTACCCTAGATTAAAGATAAGGAGAGCGTCTTAAAAGCAGCACGAGGAAAGGAGACATTTACTTACAAATGAGTGCCCATAAGACTGTCAGCTGATTTCTCAAAAGAAACCTTGCAGGAAAGAAGGGCCTGGAAAGAAGTATTCGAAGTCATGAATGGCAAGGACCTACATCCAAGTTTACTCTATCCAGCAAATCTATCATTTAGAATGGAAGGGCAGATAAAGTGCTTCCCAGATTAGGTCAAGTTAAAAGAATTCATCATCACCAAGTCCTTATTATATGAAATGTTAAAGGGACTTATCTAAGAAAAAGAAGATAAAAATATGAACAATAAAATGACAACAAACAGTTATTAACAACCAAACCTAAAAAAACCAGACAAAAAATACTAAGTAAACAGCTAGAGTAGGAACAGAACCACAGAAATGGAGATCACATGGAGGGTTATCAGCAGGGGAGTGGGTGGGGAGAGAGAGGGAAAAGGTACAGAGAATAAGCAGCATAAGTGTTAGGTAGAAGATTAGACAGGGGGATGTTAAGAATAGTGTAGGAAATGTAGAAGCCAAAGAACTTGTATGTAAGACCCATGGACATGAACTAAGGGGTGGGGGAAAGTGGGTTGGAGAGGGTGTGTAGGGCAGAGGGGAATAAGGGGGGGTGAGACAACTGTAATAGCATAATCAATCAAATATATTTAAAAAACAGAAAAAAAGAACTGATGCCATTATCAATGTTTGATTTGCCAGTACTCCTGGTCCCTTCTGACTGTATTGTTTCAGTGCTAAAATAAGTCCTTAATTTCAGCATGTTAATGGCAGGAACAATTTCAGTTGAGAAAACTGAATGCATTTTGGGGAGTAACCAGACAAAATGCAACTATTATAATTGTCTAAATTCTACTAGAATATAATTAGGCAGGGCTTTAATTCATTACCTTGGTGTTGAAAATAAAAGAAGAAATTGTTGGGCAAGGGGCTAAATTATCCTGTTTGAATGTTTTGGTTTTCTTAAAATACAAGGTCAATTAAATTCTTTCTAGTCATAAATATGTCTAGATCAAAACAAATGAATTAGACCCAATGTTCACTGTTGTTTTCCCTCAAGGCCCCATTCAGAAGCTCAGAGACATCAATGACTGATGATTTTTATGACAAACTCTGGTCTTGACATAATGGGGTTCCTCAGTTAGTTTTAAGGTCATTTTATTTCCATTATAACAACTCTGTTATCCATAACATTCAATGACATCAGTCATAAAACTCAGCAACAGCAACAAGATTGTCTTCTTGTTGAAGTGGGCTTTCTGCTGCAGCCAGCACCACACCATCCAGTGTTCTTTGTTCAAGATCAGTACTAATACTATTTTGACTGTATTAAGTTATAGTCTCTGACTAATATGCAGGCCACTCATTTTTTATTGCTGCTTACAACTAAGAAATGCAATTTGGCTCTGACATTTTGCTTCAAGCATTTTCATCTATTTTGGCCTTTAGGGTCTTTATCTCAGGTGGCCATGTCTTATGAGGGCTTTTGATGATTGTTTTGGGAAAGGAAATATGAAATTTTGCCATCAGAAATGTGTTTCTTTATATATTGAAGGCATTTCTTGCTTCATTAGACTCTTATTAAAATCTGAATACTCCACTAGTATCCCCACACCATAGTAGGTCCTAACTCAAACCCAAACCCAAACACCAAGTGGCCAAGGCCCACAATCTTGGCTACTAAGCTGTCACAGGCCCAGAACTGCATGCTTCAAGGTACAAGAAACTCTACCAAGAGCAGCAGAGCATAGGCGTAGGTAAATTTAGTTAGCCACCATTTGCACTGGACCAAGAAAGGAAAATTTACTCACCTTCCATTTGCCTCAAATGTTATTAAAAGTCATCATGAGTAGAAATAAATGTAATATAACTGGACCATTATAGAGTTGTGGTAAACAACTGTAGAAAAAACTAAGATACTGTTCTGCTTAGGTAAGAAGTAGGCATGAAATTGGCTTTAGGAGTAGATAAATATATGAAGTCACATTAGTTCTTCTTACCAAATATCATAAAAGATGTAAGAGCATTGTAGAGAAACCTTTGTTACTCTCCTTGACACAAGACAAACCCAGGCATTATCTATGAGCCAACTCCACTTTCATCCTCTTCTCATCATCTTGGGAAATAAAAACAAGCAGCACCCAAGAAAGGATCTAGAAATTTTATTCTCTCAAATAAGCTAAAAGTCTTCCTTAAAGGCTCTGAACTGAGTGTTGTTTCTTTACCAACCCTGTTTTAACAAAGTTTAGCAGACCAATGAAGCCATTCAAATTTCCTATCCTATGGGTAGTATGTTTCCTCCTTATTAAATAATTGCAGTTTCTTGAGTACTATCTTCAAAATTTGCTATTCAATCTCCACTGAATTCAGGCCATTTCCTCAATTAATGTGTCCAAGAACTTTCTTTTCCTCACAGAGGTATTGTTGCTTTAACTGCTTTTTAGAGGGTCCCTGAAGTCCCCTGAGAGCCACCTCCAAACACATTCTCTCTGGCTCCCATCGCCTGTTCCTCTCTGCCATGTTTTGGGGACCAAAGATGATTCTGGTTGCCCAAGGGTCCCTTGAATCTTCCTTCCAGGGAAGAGTGTCTTCCACCTGTCACTTGAATTTATGAACATCCCATGCTGAGCTGACTTCACCAGGACTTCTTAAAAAGCCTTAACAATAATTTATCTGAATTAATTCAACAGGAATAAAACCTCCCACTCCTGAATATCAATTATTACCTCTTCCTCTACTCTGAGTCTCTGACAAAGATTTTTTTATCATTGGTTTTGTTCCGTAAACATTTATCAGAGTGGGTTCTGTGGAGCATTCATTCTGCAAAATATTCATAGGTATCACATGCTACAGACACAGCCCACATGCACACATACAATGTACATTCACTGGTACATACTACATTCAACACATACACACTCCCCCTTGCACAAACACACACATATATGCCACACATGGTAGACAAATAGGCAAAAAGAAAAAATGTAAAACAAACATTTAGTATTAGTTTATTAGAACATTTAATATGTTAAAGTACATTATAAAACTTTAAAAATAAAGTTTTAAAATATTTTTTCTGGAATTCTTAAAATATTTGATTTGTTTATGCTATTATAGTTGGTGCACTTTTCCCCCCTTTGTTCCCCTCCACCCTACTTGCCCCCTACTTCCAAAATCAGTCCCCTCACTGTTGTCTAGGTCCATGGGTCCTTCATTTAAGTTCATCAACTAACCCCTTCACCTTCCTCCAATCAGTCCTCATCTCCCCCAACCCTCTTACAGCTGTGAGTCTGATCCAAGATTCTAGGCTCCTGGTTCTCATTTGTTCATTAGTTTATTTTGCTAATTAGGTTCCTCTTATAAGTGATATCATATGGTATTTGTCTTTCACCAACTGGCTTATTTCACTTGACTTAATAGTCTCCAGTTCCATCCATGCTGTTGCAAAAGGTAGGGGTTCCTTCATTCTTTCTACTGAATAGTATTTTATTGTGTAGATGTACCACAGTTTTTTTTAATCCACTCATTTACTGAGCTTAGGCTGTTTCCAAATCTTGGCTATTGTAATTATCGCTGCTATGAATATGGAGGTGCATAATTTCTTTGATTGGGGTTTTGGATTTCTTTGGGTATATTCCCAGCAGTAAAATTGCTGGGTCAAAGGGAGTTTCATTTTTAGGATTTTCGAGGAAATTTCATACTATTTTCCACAGTCCAATGCACCAGTCTGAATTCCCACCAACAGTGCATTAGGGTTTCTCTTTCTTCACACCCTTTCCAGCACTTCTTGTTTAGTAATAGATAATCTGACTGTGTGAGGTGATACCTCCTTGTGGTTTTAATTTACATCTCTCTGTTGGATAGTTATGTTGAGCATCTTCTTATATGTCTGTGGGCCATCTGTATATCCTCATGGAAAGCTATCTGTTCAGTTCCTTTTCCCCATTTACACTGGATTATTTGTCTTTCTTTTGTTGATTTGTATAAATTCTATATATTTTTTGGAGTTTAAAACCTTGTCTGATGTATATTTGGCAAATATGTTTTCCTTTACACGTGGTTCCCTTTTCATTTTGATGATGGTTTCTTTAGTTGTGCCAAAAATTTTTGATTTGTTGCAGTTCCATTTGTTTACTTTTTTTCTTTATTTCCCTTGCCCTTGGAGATATAGTGGTAAAAATATTGCAAGATATCCAAAATTTTACTGCCTGTGTTTTACTCTATGATTTTTATTGTATCACAACTTACATTTAAGTCTTTTATCCTTTTTAAATTTATTCTGGTATATGGTGTAAGATTATGGTCTAGTTTCATCTTTTTGCATGTACTAGTCCCATTCTCCCAAAATCATTTATTGAAGAAACTGTCTTTACTCCATTGTATGCTCTTGCCTCTTTTGTCAAATTTTACTTAACCATAAAGACATGGATTTATGTATGAGCTCTCTACTCTCTTCCAATGATCTATGAATCTGTTCTTATGCCAATATCAGGCCGTTTTTATTACAATGGCCTTGTAGTATAGTTTGATATCAGGTATTATGATGACTAAAACTTTGTTCTTCTTTCTCAAGATTGCTGAGGATATTTGGGGTCATTTTTTGGTTCCATATAAATTTTTGGAATATTTGTTCTAGGTCTGTGAAATATGCCATTGGTATCTTCATAAGAATTGCATTGAATATATAGAATACTTTGGGTAGTATGGACATTTTAATGATGTTAGTTCTTCCAATCCATGAACAAGGTATATACTTCCATTTATTTGTATCATCCTATGGTTTTCTGGGTACATTTTTTTCCATGATTGGTTAAATTTATCCCTGGGTACGTTTTTTGTTGCAATAATAGATATGTTTGTTGTCTTAGTTTCTCCTTCTGATTATTGATATATAAAAATACCATTGATTTCTGAATTTTGATTTGGCATTTTGCTACTTTGCTGAATTCATTTATTAGGTCTAGTAGATTTTTAAAGAACCCATAGGCTTTTCTTTGTATGCTATGAAGTCATCCATGAATAATCACAGCTTTACTTCCTCTTTACAATTTGAATGACTTTTATTTATTTTTTTTCTGATCACCGTGGCTAGTACTTACAGTAGTAGTGAATAAGAGTAGTGATGGTAGACAACCACGTCTTGTTCCTGATCTAAGGAGAAATTCTCTTTGTGTTTGCCCTTTGAGCATGATGTTTGCAGTAGGTATTTTGTATATAACCTTTATTATGAAAAGGTATGCTTCCTTTATTCCCATGTTGCTTAGTATTTTTTCTCATAAATGGGTGCTGCATTTTCAAGTGCTTTTTCCACAACTACTAAGATCATGAGATTTTTGTTTTTTATTTTGTTTATGTTATGTGTCACATTTTTTATTTGTGGAAATTAACCATCCTTGCATCACTGGAATAAACCTCAATCATGGGGTATTCTATTTTTTATTTATTGCTGGATCTGTTGTGGTAATATTTTGTTGAGGATTTCAGCATCTATGTTCATCAGTGATATTGGCTTATAGTTTTCTTTCTTTATTGTGTCTTTATCTGGTTTTGGAATTAGGGCAATACTGACCTCATAAAAAAAGTTTGGAAGTCTTTCAACTTGAATTTTTTTGGAACAGTTTGAGAAGAATAGGAGTAAGTTTTAATTTAAGTGGTTGTAAAATTTGCCTGTGAAGCCATTGGTCTACCACCTTTGTGTGCCTGGAGTTTTTTTATTACTGTTTCAATTTAACTAGTTATTATTGGTCTAGTCAAGTTTTCTGCTTGTTCTTGACTCAGTTCTGGAAGAGTGTGTGTTTCTAGAAAAGAATCCATTTCACCTAGGTTATCCAATTTCTTGGTATATAGTTCATAGTAATTTCTTATAATCCATTGCATTTCTGTGGTATCACTCCTATTTCTCCCCTTTCATTTCTGATTGTATTTATTTAGGTCCTCTCTCTTTTTTTCCTGATGAGTCTGATTAAAGTTTTCAATTTTGTTTATCTTTCCAAACAACCAGTTCCTGGATTCATTGATCTTTTAGATTTTTTACTCTATTTCATTTATTTATGCTCTGATCTTGATTATTTCCTTCTTTCTGCTTGCTCTGTGCTTTGTTTGTTTTTGTTCCTTTAGTATTTTTATATATAGGATTAGGTTGTTTATTTAAGATATTTCTATATCTTTAGGTATGCCTAAATTCTATGAACTTCCCCCTCTAGACTCTTTTCACTGTTTCCCATAGGTTTTGGAATTTTGTCTGTTCATTCCATTTGTTTCCAGGTACTTTTTGATTTCTTTTTGATCTCATTGTTAACCCATTCATCATTTAATAACATGATATTTTGCCTCCAGGTATGTTAGCATTTTGTTTTGTTTTGTTTTGTTTTTCCTTGAGATTTATTTCTAGTTTCAGGCCATTATGATCCATGAAAATCCTTGATGTAATTTCACATTTCTTGAATTTGTTAAGTAAGACCTATTTTATGACATACTGTGTGGTCTCTCTTTGATAATGATCCATGTGTATTTGGGAAGAATGTATATTTCAGTTATTTGGGATGAAATATTCTATAGATACCAATTAAATACAATTGTTCTAGTGTGTTGTTTAATGCTGCTATATCCTTGTTGATATTTTATCTGGAAATCTGTTCATTGTTGACAGTGGGGTGTTAAAATCCCCTACTTTGACTGTGTTAATGTTGATCCCTTTCTTAAAGTCCTCCAAAATTTTCTTTATATATTTTGATGCTCCTACATTGGGTGCATTTATGTTTACAAGGGTTATATCCCTCTGTTGGACTGACCCCTTAAGTATTATGTGGTGATATTTTCTGTATTTTGTTATGGTCTCTGTTTTAAAGTTTATTTTGTCAGGCAGAAGTATTGCTACTGCAGTGTTATCTGTGTGTGTGTGTGTGTGTGTGTGTGTGTGTGTGTGTGTGTGTGTGTTTTGCTTCCATTTGTATGGAATATGTCTTCCATCACTTCACATTCAGCTTATGTGAATCTTTTGTTCAGTGGTCTCTCTTGTAGACAGCATAAATGAGGATCATATTTTCATATACATTTAGTTACCCTATGTCTTTTATTGTAGCATTTAATCTATATACATTTAAGTTTAATACTGATAGGTAGTTATTTACTGCCATTTTTCCTTTTGTATCTGCATTGCCTCCTCTCTGCATTTTTTTTTCTTTTTAAAGCTATCCCTTTAGCATCCCTTGCAATGCTGGATATGTGGAAATGTACACCTTTAGCGTCTTTTTGTTTATTTGTTTTGGTTTTCTTTTGTTCTGTTCTGTTTTGTTTTGTTTTTGGTCAGGGAAATTCTATGGTTCACCTTCCATTTTAAATGAGAGCTTTGTTGAATAGAGTAGTCTTGGTTGCAGGTCCTTGCTTTTAATAACTTGAAATATATCATACCAATCCTTTTTGCCTTTATTATTTCTGTTCAGAAATCAGCAGACAGCCTTACATCAGGGCATCCTTGTAAGTAACTGTTTCTCTCTTGCTGCATTTAAGATTCTCTCTTTGCTTTAAACTTTGCCATTTTCATAGTGATGTATCTTTGTGAAGGCCTCTCTGGATTCATCTTCATTGGAAATCTCTGAGCACATGACTCCCTTAAAAGATTAAAGAAGTTTTGTGTCATTATTTCCTCAAAATGGTTTTCTATATCTCACTCATTTTCTTCCCTTTCTAGCATTCCTATGATGCAAATATGGTTATATTTCATGTTGTCTAAAGGCTCCTTTAAACTCTCATTCTTTTTTAGTTTTGTTGTCCTGACTGGATGTTATATACTACCTTGCCTTCCATAAACTGATGAAATTTTTAGCTTCTTCTAGCCCTACTTTCATTCCTTCTACCATATTCTCATTTCAGATATTGTATTCCTCATTACCATCCAATTTGTATTCATATTTTCTATTGTTTTTATGCTGATGTAGTTTTCACTAAGTCTCTTGTCGTTCTAAGTTTCTAAAGTATCATTATAACTTCAAACACAATGTCTGATAATTTGCTTGCTTTAGTTTCATTGCTCTTTCTACAGATTCTTCCCTTTCTTTCATTTGCAGGTTGTTACCTTGACTCCCTATTTTATTTTATTTTATTTTAATGTTTATTTTTTATTTTACTTTTTTATAGTTGTTCAAGCACAGTTGTCTCCACTTTTCCATGCCACCCACCCCCACTCCACTGACTCCTCCACCTCCCACACTCAATCCTAACACCTTTAGGCTTTGTTCAGGGGTTCTTTATACATGTTCTTTGACAACCCTTCCCCTTCAGTACCAACTATACCTCTTCCTCCACCCCTCTGGTTAGTGTCCTTTTGTTCTTTATTTCAATGTCCCTGATTATATTTTGCTTGCTCCTTTGTTTATTGATTAGGTTCTACTAATAGGTAAGATCATATGGTGTCTGTATTTCATTGCCTGGCTTATTTCACTTAGTATAATGCTCTCTAACTCCATCCATGCTTTCACAAAGGGTAGGAGCTCCTTCCTTCTGCTGTATAGTACTCCATTGTGTTAGTGTACCATAGTTTTCTTTTTTACCATAGTTTTCTTGACCATTCATTTACTGATGGACACTTAGGTTGCTTCCAAAACTAGGCTATTGTAAATTGTGCTGCTATGAATATTGGGGTGCATAGGTTCTTCTGAATTGGTATTTCAGGATTCTTAGGGTATAATCCCAGCAGATGAATTGCCAGGTGAAAAGGCAATTACATTTTTAGTTTCTTTGAGAAAATCCCATACTGGTTCTGACAGTGGCTACACCAGTCTGCATTCCCACTAACAGTGAACTAGGGTTTCCTTTTTTCAACATACTAGCCAGCACTTTTTGTTTGTTGATTTGTTTAGGATGGCCATTCTGACTGGTAGCTCATTGTGGTTTTAATTTATATCTCTCTGATGCTGAGCATCCTTTCATATGTCCCTGTGCTCTCTGTAAGTCCTTGTGGAGAAGTGTCTGTTCAAATTTATTGCTCATGTATTAATTGTATTATTTGTCCTGCAGTGGAGTCATGTGAATTCTTTATATTTTTTGGAGATCAAACTCTTCTACTAGGTATCATTGACAAATACATTTTCTGAAATGTTCAGTTCCCTTTTCATTTTGCTGATGCTTTCTTTAGCTGTGCAGAAGTTATTTATTTTGATGAAGTCCTATTTGTTTATTCTTTCCTTTATGTGCCTTGCTCTAGGGGACATAATAGTAAAAATACTGCTGAGGGGAATATCTGAGGTTTTTATTCCTATGTTCTCCTCTAGGACCTTTATGGTGCCATGACTTATTTAAGTCTCTCATTCATTTTGAGTTTATTTTTTGTATACCACATAAGTTAGTGGTTGAGTTTCATTTTATTGCGTGTAGTTGTCCAGATCCCCTGACACAATTTGTTGAATAGGCTATTTTTACTTCATGTTATGCTTCTGTCCCCTTTGTCGAATATTAATTGACCATAGGGACATGGGTTTACTTCTGGGCTCTCTATTCTTTTCCCTTATCCATGTGTCTGTTCTTATGTGAGTATCATACTGTTTTGATTATCGTGGCTTTATAATATAGTCTGATGTCAAGTCTTGCCATCCCCCCTACTTTTTTCTTCTTTCTCAAAATTGCTGAGGCTATGCAGGGTCATTTATATTTCCATATAAATTTTTGGAACATTTGATCTATATCTGTGAAATATGTCATTGGTGTTTTAATAGGGAATGCATTGAATCTATAAATTGTTTTGAGTAGTATGGACATTTTGATTTTGTTATTTCTTCTAATCCATGAACACACTATATATTTCAATTTATTTGTGTCTTCTTTAATTTCTTTCTTTACTTTTATGTAGTTTTCTGAGCACAGGTCTTTTACCTCCTTAGTCTTAATCCTAGGTACTTTATTTTTCTTGTTCCTATAGCAAATGGGATTTTTCCCCTGATTTTTGTTTCTGATATTTCATTGTTGGTATAATAAAATGCCTTCAATTTCAGAATATTGACCCTGTGTCCTACTGTTTTTGCAAAATTCACTTCTTAGGTTCAGTAGTTTTTTGTGGAGTCTCTAATGTTTTCTATGTACAATATCATGTCATCTGCAACAATGACAGTTTTACTTTTTCTTTTCTAATTTCAATCCCTTTTAATTTTTTTGTTTGTTTGTTTGATCACTGTGGCTAGAATTTCCAATACTATGTTGAATAGAAGTGGTGAAAGCACACACCCTCGTATTATTCCTGATCCTAGTGGGAAAGTTTTAGTTTTTGCCCATTGAGTATGATGTTGGCTGTAGGTTTCTCATGTGTATCTGTAGGATAATTGGAGGCAATCTGGTTTTCTCACCCAGGTGTCTGTGTAACTAAGAGAAGCAGTGTTCCCATAACCTCGAATGGGCCTGATAATTAGTGTTCTCATAGCCTTGAGACTGGTTCCAATAAATTTTTCCCATGACACAAAGTGAGCTCTCATGCACAGAATTATGCTATGTTATATAGTTTTCTGGCTGGAAGCAAGCTTTTTTTCACTTCCATACCTAAGGCAGTAGAGTTTTCTGACTGAACACATGCATGTTGCAGTGTGGGTGGCTTGCTCATCCATGAATAAAAGCATGTCAAGCATCCACACAGCTCTGTGCATTTTACCTTGTCTCCTCGAAGTTAGAGTGGACCTCCCAGGCCTTGACTGGCTGCATCACAATCAGCATAGCCATCAGGATTCATACAGTATGGAAATGGAGGAGCCCAAAGTATCTTCTGAGGGAAACCTCAATGGGTGGGCTGATCCTAGAGGGCCTTGGAAACTGATGGCAAACCTCTGACCTTATAGGCCCCTCCAGGGGAGTGGTCCAAAGTCAGTGGCACACGTAACACTGTGTAGAAAGCCTTACAGGAAGTTGGGTAGACGCTGGAGTGGCCCAGGGTCCATGTGACCATGGGATCCATAGGTTGGGTGTTTCTTTCAGCTTTGTGAGTGGAGACTGAGGCTGCGCTCTGTGACACAGAGAACCAATGTGAGCTCCAAGGATAAGTACAGGCTGTAGAAGCCCTGGAAGACAGAATTAGTGCTCTGGAAGAAGATTTGTGAGTGGTTGAACAGTGATGCAAATCCCTGTCTCCTGCTATAGTGAATGAGTTGGAGTAAGAGGAAGATGCCATCAATGTGGAACCATGTTCCCAGAAAGCCTGCCCTATAATGATACTAAAAGTGAAATCCCAACAGCCTATGGTGCCTAAGAGGGAAACCCTGTGTGTCCCATGGAGATGGTATAACATACCACTTATAGTACTTATCCACAAGCCGAGCTGATCGATCTCATGAATCAGATTTGCCAGCAATGTGGGGAGACCTTAGCTGCATGGCTCTTATACCTGTGAGATCTAGGGATGGATAGTATCATGTGTTCTGACTCTGAGGTGGAAAAGTTAGCATTCATCACAATGCACCCCACCTTGCCCCAGTGGCTGAAGTGGAAGAATGGTGTGAGGTGGGACTCACATTCTTTGATGGAATGGGTAATGGTAGCTATTTATACAGTCAGGGTGAATATGGGTGACATGCCAGATACAGTAAGCAAGTGACAATCTTTTACAGATTTGGTGCAAATCTTGCAGGAGTTGGGCATACATCAGGTCATGTTCCATCCCAACACACAGAGCCCCAATCATGAATGTTTTATAGCTAGAATGAGGGATCTTGTGCTCCAGCATGCTCCCCCTTCCTCTTTTGGTTCACTGATGGCAATTCTTGTGCCATATGTCAGCTATTGCATAAATGATATCACAGCAATGGTGGCTAGTCTGGGGGAGGTGGACTCTTGCCACCAACAGAAAGCTGTTCACACAGTCCTTCAGAATCCCTCAGCCAAGTGTCTGTTCCCTGGCCAAACAGCAAACCCATTGGGGTGACTAGAACACAGATGTGGTCAGATCATTTAGGGGCTGGAATTGATAACACTAAGATGGACAGGAAGCCAAACACATACCTATTAGAGCTCTGGAAGCAGCTTCAAGCTGACCAGTGCCTCTTGTGGCCCCAGAAGGACAAGAAACTGATGAGGGAAATCTGGGAGAGTGCCCTGAGAAGATGATTTGGTCCAGCTGGAAGATCATCTGTCTGTGTCAACCTCCAAATACTAGGGAGGAGATACCCTTTGGACATTTGGCTAGGGACAAGGCCAAGGGACTGTTCAGGGGATGGGTGGGGACCAGAGACAGCATGTTGAATTAACTCTTCATTTGTCCCCTGCAAATATCCAGTGACTGTCAGCTCTTGTGGATACAGGAGTGTCAGCTCTTATGGATAAGATATATTCTTTTATATGAAAACCCTGAGAAGTTTCCAGAGCCTGAGGTCTCTATTGATAGTTATGGGGGACAAAGTGTAAAGGTGAAGGTTGTGCAGCTGTCTCTGGGTATTAGCTGTTTCCACCCCTGTGAATGCACTGTCTATGTCTCCCCCATTCCTGAGTATATCCTGGATACTGACATACTGCAGGGTTTGTGGCTACACACACCACAGGTGAGTTTCACCTGCAGGTGAGAGCAGTAAAAGCCATTTTGCGGGGACATGCTAATCACCCTCCTGTGCAAGTACCACCCCCTCAATAAGTAACAACAGTGAAACAATACTGGTTGCCTAGAGGACATGCAGAAATCACAGAAACTACAGGGAAGTTGGAGAAAGTAGGCATAATTTGAACCACCCATAGTCCTTTTAACTCTCCTTGGCCAGTAAAAAAGCCAGCTGGTACATGGAAAATGACAGAAGATTACCAGGAGCTCAATAAATTATTCCTCCACTACATGGAGTTGCCCCTTCTGTGATGGACCTGATGGACCGGTTAACTAATGAACTGGGAACTTACCACTTTGTAGCTGACCTTGCAAATACTTTTTTCTCCATTGACCTTGCTCTGGAAGGTCAGGATCAGTTTGTCTTTACATGGGAAGGCTGAAAGTGGACTTTTACAGTGCTCCCTCAAGGGTATTTCCACAGCTTGACTATCTGTCAGGGGTTCTGGCAGAGGACCTGGTTAAGTGGTCATGGCCTCCAGAGCTGTGTCCTTTTCATTACATTGATGACATTTTGCTAACTTGTGATTCTCTTGCATAATTAGAGAAAGCAGTGACCATCACACCTTTAATCATGTGGCTGGGCAGTCAACAAAACCAAGCTTCAAGAGCCTGGACTGTCTCAAATTCTTGGAGGTTGTCTAGTCTGATAAGACAGAAGTCATCCTTGATGTGATGATAGATAAAATTTGGGAACATAAGACCCTTACCACTGTGAAAGAGCACCAGATATTTTTGGGCCTGTTGGGGTACTGGAAAGCATTTGTGTCTTGTCTAGTCCAGGTTGTTGACTGTTTGTATTCTTTGGTGAAAAAGGGAATGAACTGGGATTGGACCCTGACCTCGGAACAAGCATTCTAAGGAGAAAAACACATCAATAAGTGTGCACAGGCCTTGCATACTTTGGATACTGCTAGACCCTGTGAGCTAGATGTGCATGTGACACAGGAAGGCTTTGGATGGGGATTGTGCCAATGGTCAGAATGGCTACATTAACCCTTTGGTTTCTGGTCCCAACTATGCGAGGGAGCTGCAGTATGGTACTTCTTGATTGAAAAGCAATTGTCTGCAGTATACACTGCCCCGTTGGCCACAGAGGCCATAATAGGAATTGACCCCATGACAGTTAGGACCATTAGTCCCATTGCAGGGTGAGCCCAGGGCTTGATGGCAAAGTCTCATAGTGGGACAACTCAGACACCCACATCAGCTGAGTGATAGGCTTATCTGCAACAAAGGAATACTCTGTTCACTAGCCCCTTGCGAGATGAGCTTCTAGTTGTTTATATAGATGAGAAATCTACCAATCCTGTCTCTACAGAAAAGATGGAAGCCAGCCCCTTGAATGAAGGGCAGACGCCTACTCCCTCAGATTCATAAGTACACTGATGGGTCCAGCAGGTGTCAGCCTGCTGTGTGGACCACCATAGCAATTCAACCACAGACAGACACAACTTTTTGACACTGGCATGGGACAAAGCAACCAGTAGGCAGAACTCCAAACAGTTTGGCTCATGGCTAACAATCGAGCACTGCCCTGACTATTTGCATAGATAGTTGGGTGGTATACTGGGGGCTAACATTATGAAGCTCTACATGGCATAAAATTAAATGGATGGTTATGCCTAGACCATTGTGGAGACAGGCATTGTGGCAAGACTTATGGGAGTTAGGCCACCAGAAACAAATTACTGTATTTCATGTTACTGTTCATGCACGTCTTGCTTCCCCTGGGAACAATGAGGCTGACACTGTAGCCAACATGCAGTGGAAAGAATTGCTACCTGCTAGTCCCTCAGGAAGGGAAGTAGCCCAATGGCTACACCATCACCTCTTATATGCTGGGCAAAAGATCATGTGGTCCACCATCAAAACTTGGGAATTAACTATTACATTAACAGGGGTACAGGAAGCTTGTGAGACCTGCATGTCTGCTCCCGAGAACATCCCCTTTGGGGTCTACTGGACAGGAATGGGTATAGCTGACCTGATGGCAGGTGGATGTAATTGGGCCCCTACATAGTTCAGAGGGATACAAGTATACTATCACTTGTATGGACATGGCCACAGGATGTTTAGCTGCTTATCCCGCAAAGCATACAGATCAGGAAGCCATGATTGCTGCACTGGAGCAGTTATGTTCTGCTTATGCGCAACCCTTAATCATTGAAAGTGATTTGGGAATCCATTTTACTGGGGCCTTAGTACAACAATGAGCTCAAGATATGAAAATTGACTGGAAATTCAATGTGACCTATCATCCCCAAGCTGCTGGAATGATTGAATGGTACAATGGTTTCTTAAAACAAGGCCTGTGAGCTACAGCTGCCACACTTATGCTGAGGAATTAGACAAAATGCTTATGGACTGTCCTCTAGACTCTTAAATTAGAGGAGTCAGAAGGGGGGCCCAGTTCCAGCAGAAGCACTGTTCCACCGGACTACAGCTCCAATTCATCTGCAGGTACAGACTGAGGATGCTTTGCTGAAACCAAGAATGGGGAAACAGGAGAATATTCTCTTGCCCACTCTAGAGGGCATGTAGTGAAGGCAAACCAATATTTAGACGTGGCCTTGGGAAATAAAATCCCCCCATATGGATTGGGTGGCTCTTTGGGCAAGGGATAGAGAAAAACTTGCAAATAGCCCTGAGTAATTGGGAGATGGCCCTCATTCTTAAAGGAGACATATCCAGGGCCAGCAGACCATGAAATTCTTTTTTGTGGTGCCTTTGTGATTTCCCTATGGCACATTATGAGTTCTCCCCTGTTCTTACAAGTAGATGCTGAACCTCTGGTTGAGGCCTGAAAAGTGTGGTATTCATGCCCAAGGAAGATGCTCTCTGCCAGCCACTGTCTTATTGGCTGACCAGAAGTTTGCTTGTATATTGCCAGAGAGTTGTGACTTGCCTTTACTGGTGCCTATAACTACTCTGTCTTTTCACCCTTAGCGTGCAAAGTAACACCCTAGTGGACTGGGTTTGTACCTATGCCTAAGAGTCTAACCAATCATCGTGCTGGGTCTGCACTGAACTTCCCTTAAGCACTTTGGCCAGTTCCCATGGCACATCTCTCTTGCTTCTGTCTCAAATTGGACTTATCTTCAGAACCAGTGGAACAATGAACATCTTTTATGGAATGCTACCTGGACTGACATCTACGCTGGAGCAAAGCAGCAGTATGCCCGGCCCAAGCCATTAAGCCAGCTACTCTCTGGCTGTTTAATGGCTTGGCTCAGGGTAGCTTATAGCTGAGGCCATCGAGGTGGCTGGGCCAGCTACTTTTTGCATTGAGAACCCAAAAAGACAAGCTCGGGTGGATTGAGCTCTGACAAGTTTGTGTCAGACAGACTCTAGAGCATTTGTGAGAGGCATGGGATGATGCATAGGGTGCAGTTCCTATTGGAACCCTCTGCTTGTGTGGCTCACATGGATGACCTTACCTGCCTGGAAATTGGACTGGCAGTTGCACTTGGGAATGGCTCTCTTTGCCAGCTTGAGTTTAGAAAACTCTTGTAAGCCAGCCAACAAATTGGGAAGCATTTAAAGCATGACACCAAGTAAAGCATCCTCCCTGGTGGTATTATCCATTAGCTGCTTTTTCTCCTGAAACTGCTTCTATAGTCACTGAAACAAATAACTGCTTTGGATTTGCACACTGTTCATGCATTGAATGCACCACATGATGTCTTAAGCCTGTTAAATGATGAAGTGTATCAGTTAATAACAATGTTAGTCGAGCTTTACAGACAATAGCCTCTGACACCCTTGCCATTGAATGCTTGAAAGGTGTTCCTTTGGAGGAATGGTGGACATCCCTAACCAACTGAATGGTGGTTTGTTCTTGCTGTCCTGCGCAGCAGTGCTTGTGTTTTGCTTGCTTGTTGCTGTAGCCTGTACTGCTGTTATGGGTTATGTGTACAGGGCTCTGCCCTCCTCACCAAGGGAACCTTGCAGAAGACAACCTCATGTAGATTGTGTGGTAAGGAACCCAGAAGGGGTGGATTGTAGGGTAAGTGGAGGCAGTTTGGCTTCCTCACCCAGGTGTCTGGGTAACTAAGGGAAACTGTTCCCATAACCTTTAATGGGGCTGATAAGTAGTGTTTTTATAGCCTTGAGGCTGAGTCCAATAAACTGTTCTCATGAAAAGAAGTGGGATTGTATGTGCAGAATTATGCTATCTTACATGATTTTCTGGCTGAAAGCCAGCTTTGCTTGTCTCCAGTACTGAGTCAGTAGAGTCTTCTCACCAGACACACACAACTGGCAGCATGCATGACTTTCTCACCCATGAATAAAGGCATATCAAACATCCCTGTGGCTCAACACATTTTCTTTTGTCTGCTTGAGGCTAGAGTGGACCTGCCAGACCTTGACAGGATGCAGCACAATGCCTTTTATTATGTTGACTTATGCTCCATCTACTCCCACTTTGCTGAGTGTTTTTATCATAAATGTGTGCTGTTCCTTATCAAATTCTTTTTTCACATTTATTTATATGATCATGTGATTTTTGTCTTTCCTTTTGTTTATGTGATATATTACATTTATTGATTGCAAATATTGAACTATCCTTGCATCTCTGGGATGAACCCCACTTCATCATGGTGTATGATCTTATTGATGTTTTTCTGGGTGCTATTTGCCAATATTTTGTGGAGGATTTTAGCATATGTGATCATCAGCAATACTGGCCTATCATTTTCTTTCTTTGTTGTGTCTTATCTGGTTTTGGAATTAGGATGATACTGGCCTCATAAAAAGAATTGGGGAGTGTTCCCTCTTGTTGGACTGTTTTTCAATGGCCTGAAAAGAATAGGTGTTAACTCTCCCTTAAATATTTTGTAAAATTCTCCTGTGAAACCATCTGGTCCAGGGCTCTTTTGTGACGGGAGTTTTCTGATTACTGCTTCAATTTCACTAGCTGTTATCAGCTTATTCAATCTTTCTGCTCTTCTTGATTCAGTTTTGGAAGATTATTTTTCTAGAATTTGTCCATTTCACCCAGGTTTTCAAATGTCTGGGCATATAGTTGTTGATAGTAATTTCTTGCAATCCTTTGTTTGCATGTAGCATTGTTGTAATCTCTCCCCTTTCACCTCTGATTGTGTTTATTTGGGTTCCCTCTCTTTTTTTCTTGATATGTCTGGTTAAAGTCTTGTCAATTTTTTTCATCTTTTCAGATAATGATCTTCTGTATTTATTGATCCTTTGAATTGTTCTTTTAATCTCTATGTCATTTAATTCTGCTCTATCTTGGTTATTTTCTTCCTTCTGCTCACTTGGGCATATGTTTGCTGTTGTTCCTCTAGTTCTAGTAACTATAGAGTTATGGTGTTTATTTGAAATGTTTCTATCATTTTTATGTAGGCCTGAATTTCTATGAACTTCCCTCCCAGGGAAGTATTTGCTATGTCCTATAAGTTTTGGACTGTTGTGTGTTCATTTTCATTTGTCCCCAGAAACTTTTTGATTTCTTCCTTGATCTTATTATTAACCCATTCATTGTTTAATATCATGTTATTCAGTCTCAATGAATTTGAATGATTTTGAGTTTTGTCCTCGAGGTTTGTTTCTAGTTTCAGGCCCTTGTGGTCTGAGAAAATGCTTGATATGATTTCAATTTTCTTGAATTTGTTGAGGCCTGTTTTGTGTCTTAACATGTGGTCTATCATTGAAAATATTCCATGTGCATTTGAAGAGAATGTGTATTTTGCTTCTTTGGGATGAAAGATTCTGTATATATCAGTTAAGTCCATTTGATATAGGGAGCTCTCCAATACCCCAATGTCCTTGCTGATAACTTGTTTTGAAGATCTATCCATTGTTTACAGTGAGTTGTTCAAATCCCCTAGTATAAGTGTGTTGCTATCTATATTTCTTGAAATCTTCCAAGATTTTTCTTATACATTTTGGTAATCCTATGTTGGGTGCACATATACTTATAAAGTTTGTGTCTTCTTGTTGGATTCTTCTCTTATTTATTATGAAGTGTCCTGGGTCTCTTTTTATGGCCTTTGTTTTGAAGTCTCTTTATCTGATATAAGTATTGCTACCCTGTCTTTTTTGCCCTGTTCTTTTCCTTGGAAGTATTTTTTCCCATCCTTTCACCTCAGTCTGGGTAGGTTTTTGTTCTTAGGTGGTTCTCTTGTAGGCAGCATATTTGTGTTTGACTCCCTATTTTAGCTGTCTTATTTTTGTTTATTTCTACATTTTAGGCAGATTTTTTTGACTCATTGTCTTGTGGGGTAGCATTATGTGGTAAGAATCAGTTGGTACCCAATAATGTGGACTCTTTGATCTCCTCATCTGGATGCTCTTGTTTACTCTTTGCTGGGTTATGTTGGCTCTCTTGTTGTATTTGGAATTTGGTTGTTGTTGACAAAGAGTAGAAATTAATAAAACCAAAACAAGCAATCCTCCAACTACACAGAAATATTCTCATAGTGATTATAGGGGAATAAAAGGGAGGAGAGTTAATACAAGTAATGAATTGAAGGAGGAAAACAGGAAAAGGGGCCAAAGAAAGAGAAAGAATAACAAAAATAACAAAAGAAAAGAAGAGGGGAATAATGGAATAATCAATGTTATGAGTAAATTAAGATATATGACAGGAAATGCAGCTATACAAATAGTAGAAAAGAAATAAATAATGAGAAAGCTAAGAAAAGGATAAAAATAATGAAAAAGCCATAGTGGAATTGTCTCAGTAGAGTTTAGTGCTTGCCAGTTCAATTCTTCCTATGGATATTGCTCTCCTGTAGTCTGAGGATACTGTATACCATTGGCAGGTGCTAACCTCCTCTAGCCCTCAGCAGCTTGTTCAGAGCTTCTGGTGATCCACAGTTTGTGGCTGATTCCTCCATGCTTGGCTGCAGCCAGGATGGTCTAAGCTGCTTTAAAAAAAAACTGGGTTTTAACAGCACTGGGTTCAGAGGATGTCAGCAAAAGACCCAAGTCACTTCTGAATCCTCCCCTATCTTTTTCTGCCTGCTGGCTTGATGTCAACTGTAGTTTTGTCATAGACCTGACTGCTTCTGAGAGGGCTTCTGGTGAGATCAGGAGGATGTGACTCCTGGATCTCCAAGGCAGATTCCTTCAAACTTCAGGGAAGATGGTGATTGTGTTCCACCACTGCCAAGCTACTGGTCTGTGTCTGTTTTGGATTTTGTTCCTGTACTCAGCAAGGTGGGACTCCTGTAGGCAGTTGTGTGGGTCTGCATAGTCCAAGTTTTGGGTCTTCTGGAAACTGGGAGGGTGTTTCTATGGCTTTTTCATGAAGGGTAAGTGCCCATTTATTTCCCAGGAGAGTATATAGTATGGCTGCACCCTACAGCCAGTCTCTGACACCTCCTGAATCTGCATATGCAGCTCTCTCCTCAGTAGGGGTTAGGTTGCAGGATGGGAGAAAAGACAATAAAAGGAAAAAACACACAAAATAACACAAAAATTGAACAAACCACATAAAAGGGAAGAAAAGATGCAGTGTGGAGGGGGCAAGAGTACAGAAGGAGGGGTGTGGTGGGTGATATCACACATGGTAAGGTAATAGCTTTTCCTCTTGAAGGTGCTTGCTCTTCTCAAGCAAGATGGCTGCTGCAGATCCAGGTATATCCTGGCACAGAAAGCCCCACAGCCACTCCCTTATATTGCTCCTCAGTACCTCCCATACAAGACTTACATTGTGACACTGCAGTCCACACTGCCCTCCTTTCACTGAGTCCCCAGGTGAATAGTTGTGAGCACAAGACCTGTGTTTATCCTCTTTCAGAATTAAGAAAGAAATACATATAGTGACTTTGTCCCTAGCAGATTTTGTCTCTCCACAACAGAGACAAACTCTGCAGCTTGGCACTGCTGGCTGTTATGTGGTATATTCATTCAGGTACTGTTGATCCTGGCCTATATTCCTTTTTTCTCTCCTTTCAAGGGGAAGCTCTAATAGCTGCAATGCCACCTCAGCCCACTGTCATTTTGAACAGTTGTCCCCTTTGATGTCTTCACCCTTCTTATTGGTCATGGTGTTTTATTTTTCTTTTGTCTTTTAAAAATTTTTTATTATTGTTGTTCTGTTATAGTTGTCCCACTTTTTCCCTGTTGCTATTCCCTGTCCTGTCCCCCCATCTCTTGGTAAAAATCCTCTTTTGAGTGGTGTAATCTTCCATTTATTTCAGGTATCTATTCCTCTCTTTAGTTTTATTTCCAATTTGATTCAGAGAGATGTGTGATATATCCTCTTACTCCAATGCTCTAGTTTTCCCCCTGTTTTCAGTTTATTATGAAAGGATACAAATAAATATCCAGATAGAAGGTACAAGAGGACAAAGTATATGAGAAAGGCAGATAATTTTTATGCCTTCTCCCCATACCTTCACCTTTTCACCAAACCAGAAGCGCTAAAGATAAAATTTTAATATGCACTTTTCCAACTTATTCACATACAGCTATTTCTGTGTAGAGAGCACCTAAAATGGATAAATATACCATGGAATGCAGTTTGCCAAAAGTTCTATTAAAACAGTAAGAATGGCAACTTGCACATCTACAAATATAATGATGCTAACAATAATTTTAATAATAATAAAAACCTTAAATATTATTAAAAGCATTAACAGATTAGGTCATATATCAGAAAACTGTGGTCAAGTCAAATCTGTCTGGGAGCCTGTTGTTCATATAAATCTCCATCAAAGAATGTTTTATATTTTTACATGGATGAAAAACAAAATGAGCCAAAATACAGAAAAGGAAAGAATAGGCAAGAGACACTACATGTGGCCCACAAAACTCTTTACAAAGTAAAGTGCTGAGCCTTTAGCCATTTGCATTATGTAAATTTAAATTAATTGAAAATATCAGAAACATTTCTTATATATTAACCATATTTCAAGTGATCAATGACAAAGCAGAGCATTTGGAATTGCAAAAACAAATAAAAAGAATCACATAAAATGGGTAGACAAACAGAACTCAGAATCAAAAGAAGTGGAAGATTCCCCAATAAAGAGCTAAATGAAATATAGACAGTTGAATAAACAGGTACAAGATTCAAAATAATGGTTATAAGGATGCTCAAGAAACTCAGTGACAAGTACAAGGAACTGAATGGGAACTACAACAGCATGAAAAAGGAAATAGAAACTATAAACAAGAACCATGAAGGAATGAAGAATATAATATCTGAAATAAAAATACACCAGAAAGATTACAAGCAGTCTGGATGAAGCAGAGGACCGAATTAGTGAGCTGGAAGACAAGGTAGAAAGAAATGCCTAGGCAGAGCAGCAGCATGAAAAAAGACTCAGAAATATGAAAATAGTTTAAGGGAACTGCAGGAAAACATCAAATGCAACAACATTCAAATGATAGGGATGCCAGAAGAAGAAAAGGAGCAAGGCATAGAAAATCTGCTTGAAGAAATAATGACAGAAAACATCCCTAACTTGAAGGGGGGAAAGTCATGCAATTTCAGGAAGCACACAGGGACTACACCAGATGAATCCAAAGAGGCCTACTCCAAAACACATCATAATTAAAATGCCAAATATTAAACACAAAGAGACAATCTTAAAAGCAGCAAAGGAGAAATAGGAAGTAACACACAAAGGAGCTCTGGTAAGGCTAACAGTTGATTCCCCAAAGAAACACTACAAGACAAAGGGAATGGCAAGAAATATTCCAAGTAATGAAAATCAAAGGCCTGCATCCTAGACTACTCCACCTAGCAAAACTTTCAATTAAAATGGAAGGTGAAACAGGAGTTTCAAGGACAAGAGAAGGCTAGAAGAATACACCTCCACCTAAACAGCACTACAAGATATGCTAAAAGAACTGCTTTAAGAAGAGAAAGAAATAGAATGAGAGAGAAAGGACCACAGGGACAAGGGGGAAAATGAATAATTACCTATAAATAATAACGAAAAATGTTAATGGGTTAAATGTCACAATCAAAAGTCATAGCATAGCTGACTGGATAAGAAAACATGACCCACACATATGCTGCCTACAAGAAACACACCTTAGAACAAAAGACATGTATGGACTAAAAGTGAAGGGTTGGAAAGAAATGTTCCCAGCAAATGCACAGGGGAAAAAAAAAAGCTAAGGTAACAATATTTATATTAGACCAAATTAACTTCAAAAGAAAAGTCATAAAAAGACACAAAAAGGACACCTCACAATACTCAAGAGAAAAATTCATCGGCAATACATAAACAAAAAAATACATAAACATTATAAGCATATATGCACCCAAACACAGGAGCACAAAAATATATAAGGAAAATTTTGAGGGACTTCAAGAAAGATATAGACCACAACACACTTAGAGTGGTGGATTTTATTGACACACTGTCAAAAATAGATAGAACTTCCAAAGAAAATATCAACAAGGATATTACAGCATTGAAAAACACCCTAGATCAAATGGATTTAACTGAATATATATATGCATGTGTATGTGTGTATACACTTTTATCCCAAAGAAGCAAAGTGCACATTCTTTTCAAATATGCATGGAATATTTCCAAAGATAGAACACATGATAGGACACAAAGCAAGCCTCAACACATTCAAGAAATTTGAAATCATATAAAGCAGTTTAAGACCACAAGGGCCTGAAACTAGAAACCAACCTCAAGAAAAATAATTGAAAACATTCAAAATCATGGAGATTCAATAGCATGCTATTAAACAAAGAATGGGTTAATACTGAGATCAAGGAAGAAATCAAAAAGTTTCTGGAAAAAAATTAAAATGAACACACAACAGTCCAAAAACTATGGAACATAGCAAAAGCAGCCTTGAGAGGGAGGTTCGTAACAATTCAGGCTTACCTGCAAATGATAGAAACATTTCAAATAAATTATCTAACCCAACATCTTCAAGAACTACAGGAACAACAACAAATCCCAGAGCAAGTAGAAGGAAGGGAATAATCAAGATCAAAGTAGAATTAAATGACATAGAGACAAAAAGAACAATCCAAAATATCAATAAATCCAGGAGCTGGTTCTTTCAAAAGATAAACAAAATTGACAAGTCTTTAACAAGATTCATTAAGAAAAAAAGAGAAAGGACCAAAATAAATAAAATCAGAAATGAAAGGGGAGAGTTTACAACTGATGCTACGGAAATACAAATGTTTGTAAGAAATTACTACCAACAATTTAGTTTCAATGTCCCTGGGTGTATTTTGTTTTTTTTTTCTTTTGTTGATTATATTCCAGTTAAAGGTGAGGTCATATGGTATTTGTCCCTCACCACCTGGCTTATTTCATTCAGCATAATGCATTGTAATTCCATCCATGATGTCACAATGGGTAGGAGCTCCTTCTTTCTCTGCTGCATAGTATTCCATTGTGTAAATGTACCATAGTTTTTTGACCCACTCATTTACTTACGGGCACTTAGGTTGCTTCCAGGAAATGGGTATTGTAAATTGTGCTGCTATGAACATTGGGGTGCATAGGTTCTTTTGGATTGGTGTTTCCAGGCTCTATATGCCAAGGCATTTTAAAACCTATGTGAAATGGGAAAATTTCTAGAAAAATATCATCTTCCAACACTGAATCAAGAAGCAACAAAAAGACTGAACAGACGGACAAACAGCTAGTGAAATTGAAGCAGTAATGAACAAAATTCCTGGCACACACACCGTGGACTGGACAGTTTCACAGGAGAATTTTACCAAATATTTTTTCTAAAGATATTATTTATTTATTTTTAGACAGAAAGGGGAAAGATAAGGTGGGAGAGAAACATCAATGTGTGGTTGTCTCTCGCACATCCCCTACTAGGGACCTGGCCCCCAACCTAGGCATATGCCCTGACTTGGAATCAAACCGATGACCCTTTGATTCACAGGCAGGCACTCAATCCACTCAGCCACACCAGCCAGGGGAGAATTTTACCTAATATTTGGAAAAAATGCTAATCCTGATTCTTCACAATCTATTAAAAAAGTCCAAGGAGAGAAAAGACTCCCAAACTCTTTTTATGAGGCCAGTATCATTCTAAACCCCAAAACATATAAAGGCACAACAAAGAAAGAAAAAATGCAGGCCAATATCACTGATGAACACAGACACTGAAATCCACCACAAAATATTGGCAAACCACATCCAGCAATAGTTGAAAAAGATCATACACCATGATGAAGTGGGAGTCATTCCAAGGATGCAAGCATAGTACAATATTCATTAATCACTAAATGCAATATATCACATAAAAAAGAAAGTCAAAAATCACATGATCATATCAATAGATGTGGATAAAAACATTTGATAAGGTACAGCACCCATTTATGATAAAAACACTTAGCAAAGTGGGAGTAGATGGAACATACCTCAACATAATAAAGGATGTATATGGGAAATTTACACCCAATATCATACTCAATGTGCAAAAACTAAAAATTTTCCCATTAAGGTCAGAAACAAGACAAGGGTGTGTGCTTTCACCACAACTATTCAACATAGCATTGGAAGTTTTAGCCATAGTGATCAGACAAGAAAAAGAAATAAAAAGGATTGAAATTGGAAGGGAAGAAGCAAGCCAGTCATTGTTTGCAGATGACATGATAGTGTTTACAGAAAACCCTATAGACTCCACCAAAATAATATTCAACCTAATAAGTGAATTTGGTAAAAGAGTGGGATACAAAGTCAATATTCTGAAATTGAAGGCATTTTTTCCAGCAACAATGAAATATCAGAAATAGAAATCAGGAAAAGAATCCCATTTGCCATAGAACAACAAAAAAAAATGATGTACCTAGGAGTAAGCAAAATCAATAAATGTAAAAGACAGTTTTCTGTGCTCAGAAAGCTACACAATCTTGAAGAAAGAGATTAAGGAAGGAACACATAAATGGAAGCATACACCATGTTCATGGATTGGAAAAATTAACATCACTGTCCATAGTACCCAAAGCAATTTATGGAGTCAACACAATCCCTACTAAGATACCAATGACATATTTCACAGATATGCAACAAACATTCCAAAGATTTATATGTAACCATAAATGACCCCAAAGATGCTCAGCAATTTTGAGAAAGAAGAACAAAGTATGAGGGATCACAATACCTTATATCAAACTATATTACAAGTCCACAGTAATCAAAACAGTCTTGTACTGAAATAAAAAACAGACACGTAGATCAGGGGAATGGAATAGAGAGCCCCCAAATAAACTCATATCTCTATGGTCAATTAATATTTGACAAGGGGCTAACACCATAAAATAGAGGAAAAATAGCCTTCAACAAATGGTGTCCAGAGGTCTGGACAGCTGTATAAAAAAGAAAGAAAAGAAAAGAAAGTCTACCATTAATGTACACCATACATTAAAATAAACTCAAGATAGATAAAAGACTTAAATATAAGTTATGACACCATAAAAGTCCTAGAGGAGGATATACGCAGGAAAATTTCAGATGATCCAGGCAGTAATATTTTCACTATGTTCCCTAGGGCAAGAGACATAAAAGAAAGAATAAACTAATGGAACCTCATCAAATTAAAAAGCTTTGAACAGCTAAAGAAAACATCAGCAAAATGAAAATGGAACCAAACATATGGGAAAATGTATTTGTCAATGGCACCTTGGATAAGGGTTTCATCTCTAAAATACATAAAGAACTCATAGGACTCAACACCAGTAAGAAAAACTGTGCAATTAAGAAAATGGGCAAAGGACCTGAACAGACACTTTTCCAAGGACATACAGATATATGAAAGGAGGCTCGTTTCACTCAGCCTAATGCTTTCCAAGTCAATCCAAGCTGTTGCAAAAGGATAGGAGCTCATTCTTTCTTTCTGCTACATAGTATTACATCATGTAAGTGTACCACAGTTTTTTGATCCACTCATTTACTCATAGGCACTTACGTTGCTTCCAGCACTTGACCATTGTAAATTGTGCTGCTATGAACATTGGAGTGCATAGGTTCTTCTGAATTGGTGTTTCAGGATTCTTAGCAATGGAAATTTCTGGATCAAAAGATAGTTTCACTTTTAGTTTTCTGAGGAAATTCCATACTGTTTTCCACAGTGGCTGCACCAGTCTGCATTCCCACCAACAGTGTATTAAGTTCCTTTTTCTCCACACCCTTGCCAGCACTTATTTTTTGTTGATTTGTTTATGATGGCCATTCTGACTGGTTTGAAGTGGTATCTCATTGTGAATTTAATTTGCATCTCTCTCATTGCTAGTGATTCTGAGCACCCTTTCCATATGTCCCTGGGCCCTCTGTATGGAGTCCTTAGGGAAGTGTCTGTTCAGGTCCTTTGTGCAATTTTTAATTGGATTGCTTATCTTCCTGGAGTGGAGTTGTGTGAGTTCTTTTTAAATTTTGAAATCAAACCCTTGTTGGCAAATATGCTTTCCCATATGGTTGATAGTCTTCACCTTGTTCATATTTTCTTTAGCTGTGCAGAAGATTTTTAGACTGATGTAGTCACATTTGTTTATCTTTTCCTTTATATCCCTTGCCCTAAGAAATGTATTGGTGAAAATATTCCTGTTTGGGATATCTGAAATTTTCCTGCCTATGTTCTCCTGTAGGACTTTTATAGTGTCATGACTTATAGTTAAGTCTTTTATCCATCTTAAGTATATCTTGGTGTATGGTGTAAGTTGGAGATCCAGATTCATTTTTTTTTTTTTGCACATACTTGTCCAGATCTGCCAATATCATTTACTGAAGGGGCTATTCTTAATCCATTTTCTGTTTCTGCCTCCTTTGTCTAATAATAACTGACCTTATTGGCATGGGTTTATTTCTGGGCTCTCATTTCTGTTCCATTGATCTATTTGCCTGTTCTTATTCCATACCAGACTCTATCAATTACAGTTACCTTGTAATATAGTTTGATATCAGGCATTGTGATGCCTCCAACTTTGTTCTTCTTTCTCAAAATTGCTGATGCCCTTCTGGATCATTTATGGTTCCATGTATATTTTTGAAGTATTTCTTCTATATCTGTGAAATGTCATTGGTATCTTTATAAGGGACTGTATTGAATGTAAATATTGCTTTGGGTAGCATAGACATTTTGGTGATGTTAATTCTTCCAATCCATGAACAGGGTTAGTGCTTCCATTTATTTGTGTCTTCCTTCATTTCTTTCTTCACTGTTGTGTAGTTTTCTGAATATGGGTTTTTACCTCCTTGCTTAAGCTTAATCTTAAGTGATTTGTTGTTTATGTAGCTATAGTAAATGAGATTTTCTCCCTAATTTCTGCATTTGATATTTCATTTTTGGTGTACAAAAATGCCTTCAATTTCTGAATGTTGAGTTTTTATCTCACTGTTTTGCCAAATTCATTTATAAGGTTGAATAGTTTTTTCTTTGAGTTGATAGAATTTTCTAGGTACATTATCATGTCATCTGCAAACAGAGACAACTTTACTTCCTCTTTTCCAATTTGGATGCTCTTTCTTTCTTTCTTTCTTTCTTTCTTTCTTTCTTTCTTTCTTTCTTTCTATCTATCTATCTCATCACTGTGGCTGGAAATTGCAATGCAAAGTTGAATAAAAGTGGTGAAAGTAGACACCCTTGTCTTGTACCTAACCTTAGGGGGAAAGCTTTTAGGTTTTGCCTGTTGACTATGATGTTGGCTATAGGTTACTTGTATATGGCCTTTGATATGCTGATGTATGCTCCCTTCACTCCCACTTTCCCAAGTGCTTTTATCATAAATGGGTGCTATACCTTATGAAATGCTTTTTCAGCAACCATTGATATTATCATGTAGTTTTTGTCTTTTGTATTTCTTATGTGAAATATTACTTTTTTTTTTTTTTTGATTTGTGTCTATTGTACTATGCTTGCATCCCTGGGATGAATTGCATTTGACCATGTGTAAACTTTTTGTTTTGCTGGATCTGGTTTGCCAATATTTTGTTGAGGAATTTAGCATCTATGTTCATCAGCGATATTGGCCTGTAGTTTTTTGTTGTTGTTGTCGTTGATGTGTCTCTATCTGGTTTTGTGATTATCATGATTCCAGCTTTGTAAAAAAGTTTTGGGAATATTCCTTATTCTTGAATTTTTTGGAATAGTTTTACAAGATTGGTGTTAGCTCTTTTCTAAATATTTGGTAAAGTCCCTCTGTAAATCTATCCAGCCCAGGTCTTTTCTTTTCCAGGAGTTTTTTTTTTTTGTTTTTTTTTTTTTTTTTTTTTTTTTTTTTTTTTTTTTTTTTATTACTGCTTCAATTTCACTAGGCAAGATCAGTATATTCAGTTTTTTGCTTTGTCTTGACTTAATTTGGAGGCTTATATGTTTCTACAAATTTGTCCACTTCACCCAGGTTTTCAAAATTTCATGGCATATAGTTCATAGCAAGTTTTTACAATCCTTTGAATTTTTGTGGTATTAGTTGTAACTTAATCTCTTACATTTCTGATTTTGTTTATTTGGGTTCTCTCTCCCTTTTTTTTATGAGGCTGGTTACAGACTTGTTGATTTGATTTTTTTCAAAGAACCACCTCCTGGATTTGTTGACCTTTTGGTTTGTTCTTTTTGTCTCTATGTCATTTAATTCTGCTCTGATCTTGATTATTTCCTTCCTTCTACTCACTTGGGGCTTTGTTTTTGTTCCTGCAGTTTTTGTAGATGTAGGTTAGGTCACTTATTTGAATTTTTTTATCTTTTTTAAGTAGGTGAACTTTTTTTATCTTTTTTAAGTAGGCCTACGTGAACTTCCCTCTCAGGACCGCATTTGCTTTGTCCCATAGATTTGGGGTTGTTGTGTATTCATTTTCATTTGTTTTCAGATATGTTTTTGTTTGTTTCTCAATATCATTGCTTAACCATTGATTTTTAATAACATGTTTTTTAGTCTCCATGGATTTGATTGTTTTTAGTTTTTTTCCATGAGGTTGATTTATGGATTGTGGTCCAAGAAAATGCTTGATATGATTTTAATTTTCTTGAATTTGTGGGGGCTTCATCTGTGTCTTCTCATGTAGCCTATCTTTAGAATCTTCCATGTACATTTGAAGAGAATGGATATTTTGCTTCTTTGGGGTAAATGATTCTGTATATATGAATTAACTCAATTTGATCTAGTGAGTTGTTCATTGTCACAATGTTCTTGCTTATTCTTTGTTTGGAAGATCTAGCCATTGGTGACAGTGAGGTGTTGAAATCCCTTACTATAAGTGTGTTGTTTTGTATATCTTCCTTGAAGTCCTTCAAAATTATCTTTATATATTTGGGTGCTCCCATGGTGGGTACATATATATTTACAATGTTTACAGTTTCCTGACATATTCTTCCTTAGAATTATGCAAGGACTTTGTTTGTCTCTTTCTATGGCCTTCGTTTGAAACCTATTTTGGCTGATATAAGTATTGCTACCCTAACATTTTCTACCTGTCCATTTGCTTGGAATATTTTTTTCCAACCCTTCCCTTTTGGAATGTGTAGATCTTTTATTCTAAGGTTGATCTCTTTTAGACAGCGTATATGTGGGTCATGTTTTCTTATCCATTCAGCTGCCCTATGTCTTTTGATTGGAGCATTTATACCATTTATATTTAATGTTACTATCGATAGATATTTATTGTCAATTTTTTCTCTTCTACCTGTGTTCCTCTCTCTTTCAGTATATCCTTCATCTTCTTAAAGCAGTCTCTTTAGTGTGTATTTTAATGCTGTTTTTTTAAATTATTTTTTATTGTTGTTCAAGTACAGTTTTCTGCTAATGCTGTTTTTTGAACATGTATTTTTTAACATTCCTTTGTTTGGAAACTCCTCATTTCATCTTCCATTTTAATTGAGAACCTTGTTTGGTAGAGTACTTTCAATTGCAGGCTTTTGCTCTGCATTACTTGTAATATATTTTGCCATTCCCTTCTGGCCTGTATGTTTCTGTTGAGAAATCAGTTGCTAGCCTTATCAGAGCACCCTCGTATGATAGTATATTTTTTCTACCTTGCAGATTCTAATATTCTCTCTAGTCATAAAATTTGGCATTTTAATCATGATGTGTTTTAGAGGAGACCTCTTGGAGTTCATCTTGATTGGGACCCTCTGTGCCTTCTGATCTTGCATGGATTTTCCACACTTCATTTTTGGGAAGGTTTCTGTCATTGTTTTTGTTTGTTTGTTTAGATTCTTTTCATTTTACATTGCTTCCAATTCCTCTTTTGTATTTATTTGTTTATTATTGTTCAAGTACAGTTGTCTCAATTTTCCTGCCACCACTTTCCTCTGCCCTGCCCACACCCAATTCCCACCCTAAATCTTTCCCCACTTCGTTTTTTTCTATGGGTCCTTTATACAGGGGAATGCAGACTGGTGCAGTCACTGTGGAAAAAAGTATGGAATATTCTCAACAAACTAAAAATGAAACTGCCTTTTGACCCAGTTATTCCACTGCTTGGATTATACCCTAATAATCCTGAAACACCAATTCAAAAGAACCTATGCACCCCAATGTTCATAGCAGCGCAATGTCATTATTTTTTTCAAACAGGTTTTGTATGTCCTGCTCCTTTTTTTTCTCCTCTGGTATTCCTATGATGCAAATACTCTTATGTTTCACAATGTCTTGAATTTCACTTAAGCTATACACTTTTTGAGGGTTTGTTTGTTTGTTTCATTTTGTTGTGTTGGGAGCGATCCTGCCTGGTTTCAGGGACTATAGCCTCACTAATGGACAAAAGAGTCCCATGGCTAGGGCTGAGTGAAAAGGCCTTGGGGCCATGAGCCACCAAGGAAACAGAACCTATCCCCCTGGCAGGAGCTCAGCCCCTGCCTCCCTCACTTCATCATGCTTGGCCTAAGCAGATGACTGGTTAGTCAATTATGGGTAAGATTCTTCAAGGAAGGGAGGAGCAATCTAAGACAGGTACAGTCATGAAGGACTTAATGGTCTACCAAGAAGGAGTAGAAAGGCCCTCCCCCTTCATCTCCCAATTTCTTGACTGCTTTGATCTCCCCATCTGACTCAGCCTGAAAACAATGCCAGAGGCAGCTGTGGACTTGTACTGGAACAAATGGTTCCCAGGGGTAAAACTGGCCTAAGAAAGGATGTAAATTTTGTCCTTTGAAGCCTGCTCTGCCTAGCATTACCCTGTTGATTACAGTGACACCAGTGCCTTTGGTTATGCTGACATAACATATGAAAAGGGGGGAGATGTTGGGGACTACTCTGTGTGGTTTCAGAGATGTGCAGCCCCATGAATGCAGGCTCTGAAAGGGGCTAGTAAGTCTCCCTGGAAAACCAGGTAAGGCAGGTGGCAGACATGGCCCAACTCTAACATTGAGGGTTCCTATGGGAATCAGGCCTGATAAATACATTGTGTCCTTTGAAGCTTGCTCTTCTTTGCTTTGCATGGCTCTCTTGATACAAACCAGATGTTTAAGTTCAAGGCATAAGGAATAAAGTCTTTATCTCATGAAATATGTCTTAAAGACATTCCAGCATCAGCATGACTAACAGACCCTGACCTATGACAAATCTCTGTGCTCCTTCAGTTGTTATCTATAGATAATACCTGTTTTTGTGTGACTATAGCCTTTTTGACATTGATTGATGAACTAAGCATGTATGCTGTATACACCTACACATACCATTCCCAATAAAAGCTATTTGGGACAAGGGCTCAGGTTGTTCCCCACTAGAGGGAATTGCTACCCCTTTTCCTGCCAGAACAGCAAGATTGTGTCCGGGATGACTTATATCTCATCTGCAGCAGATTGTTATTCTACCTGGGTCTTTCTTACTACCTTGTCTTCCAGATAATTGATTCAGTCCTCTGCTTCATCCAGCCTTCTTATAATTCCTTGTAGTGTATTTTTCATTTCAAAAATTATGTTCTTTAATTCCTCCTGGTTCTTGTTTATAGTTTCTATTTCCTTTTTCATGCTGTTGTAGTTCCTACTAAGTTCCCTGTAGTTGTCAACTGAGTTCCTTGAGCATCCTTATAACCATTATTTTCAGTTCTATGTCTGATAGATTGCTTGCATCCATTTCATTTAGCTCTTTTACTGGGAAATTCCTCCATTCCTTTTGATTATAGATTCTTCTTTGTCTTCCCATTTTAGGTGACTCTTTTTGTTTGTTTCTGTATCTCAGGATGCTCTGCTTTGACTGCCTGTCTTCACTGGGTGGGCTTCTCTGCTACTCAGTGGTACAATCAAATCTCTTTGATTTCATTGTGTGGATTCTCCAGTGCTGCCCTTTCCTCATTTGTGTGGGTTTCCTGAGGTATTTGGTCTTTTTTGTTGTTATTGTTGCTTCTTTGTTATTGGGTTTTCCCCTTTAGCAGGTTTACTGGTAATCATAACTTCCACCTTGCCTTGTACTGGTGTTGGTTAATAATCAGCATTATCAGACCACCAACTTTATGCCAGCAAAAGAACCTCCTACCACATGAGTAATCTGAAGCACAATTGTGCAAAGATTAATAAAGGTGAAGAGAGATTATGAATATTATACAATATGACAAAGGAAATATGAGATGACTATAAGAGAGGAAATGTTATTGAGTGGGAGGGGGCGGAGAATTGAGAAGAGTAAGGACAGAACTTAGATGATGAAAGGGAGAGAACAAAATTTAAAACATAAGTAAAACATGGAAGGCTGATGGGAACAATGGAGTAAGATAGGGGAAGAGCATACTATGAGGTTTGAAGTAAAATTGAAACGTTATTCAGCCCATGGGAGAAAATTTGCAGAAAATCCACAGCAGGGTCAATATCAACAACAGCTGAATAAAGTTTAATTAAGCTGGAACAGAAATAAAAATATTGTACAGAAGTGAAAAGTGAATATGAGATATCTACATTAAAGAAAAAATTCTTTAGAGAATGGGCATAGTAAACTAATAAGATTAATATGTGAAACTCAGGTTGAGAGAGGAGAAGACATGAAATAAAATTCCTCACTCAAGAGATAAAGGGCAGGGGAAGGCAAAATGGAGTAAGACAGGGGGAGAATATTCTTTGGAATTTAAAGTACAAACAAATAGTGAACAAATAGGAGTTCCATTGGAGAAGTACAGCAATAACTGTGGCATTTCACTCCACTAGCCACTGTTTATAAAATGTGAAAAGGAGATAAGATTCTTAGAAGTGGGGGGAAAGAATGTGAGCTGACTTAAGAAAAAAAGATATTTTATGCAAGGTTAGATGGAAGAGAAATAATGAGAGTATGGGATAAGAACATGGCACAGTGAAAGAAAAAAATAAATTTTACAAAAACAGTTATAGGGCTGAGGAAGATGGCAAAATGAATTAAAACCAGGGAAAGGTGCTGTGTGGGGTTTGCAACAACAATAATATGAAAAAAAAACATATAATCTGAAAAAAAAGAATAAAAAGTAAAAGACCAACAGTAGTGAGTTATTTGGAATACAAGTGAAGTGAAAGAAGGAAAATTAAAATGCAATATGAAAAGGTCAAATAACCCCCAACAAACTAACAAACAAACAAACAACAATAATAAACACGAAGCAACAAAAAAATCTTAATAAAGGAAAAAAGAGAAATAAAGCAAGCAAATTCTGATGAATAGAAAGGTGAAACTTGTCTCAGCTGTTGGTGTTCACCTTCTGACTTCTTTCTGAATCCATCTCTGTTTTTCTCTCTGCTCCACATCTTAGGGGGGTCATACAGCTTTTGGTAACACTGCCTAGATCTCCTTCCCTTCCTTCTAGAGGGAGCTTCTGTTGTGATCCAGAGGGTGAGGTCTCTGTGTCTTACCTGGAAGGCACTGTTCAGTCTTCTGGGAAAATTGTGGGTGCTTCCCCCACCTCTATATCTCCAGTCTTAATCTGTTCCAGTTTATTTCCAATATTATAGTTTCTGTTAAATAGCTGTTTCATGGGTGCAGGGAACAATCTGTATAAGTATCAGCACCTTCTTGCTTGGTATATTCTGCAGCTCTGTGTGTCAGCTCAGTCTGTGCAGTGCCCTGAATCACCCTGTTGTACACTTTCTTAAGTTTCTGTTTTGATGGACTCAGTTAAATGGGCCCTAGGACCCAGTGTGTTTTGTCTCCCTCTGGAGAGTTCCAAATGGGACCTTTTAGGCATTACCCTTGCTATCTTACTCCTGAAAAAAAAAAAAAAAAAACAAAGGCTCCTTCTGGTTGTTAAACCTGCCCCACAGGTTTTGCAGATCTTCCCAGCTCCTATAGGCAATGGGGTACTGGGCTCAGTTTTCTCTTTCCGGTGTTTCCACAAAAGAAGAGGGCTCAGTCTGGGTTACAATAATCACAGGTACCTGGTTTCTAGCCTGCTGCCTTCAGAGCACTGTGCAGCCTGCACTTTCCACTCTGCGCAGTTGCACCGGGTGGGCACCAATAAACCACATTACTTTGCATTCCTTTGATCAATCTGTGATGTACACTAATTGTGCAAATCATGCTCACAATCCTCCCTCCTTTTTGGCCAGGCAGCTGCATGCAGGTGTTCCCTACCTAGTGTGACTCAATCCCCTATTTGAAAAAAGTCTCTGTGGATCCCACCGCTGCTCCAAGGCACTGCCCAGCTTTCCACTCACTCCAAGTCTCTGGCACTGTACTGGCCAGTGACCACTGTTCCAGCTTTGGTGCACCACCAGCTATGTGCTTGTGTGCTGTCTTTCCCTGGTGACTTTATACATTCTAGTCACTCCTGACAGGGGTCTGTGACTTGTTCACCCTTGGCGGGAAGGGAGCCACTAGGCTACTCTAACTGACCCAGTTCGTCTCTGAAGTTGTTATTGTGGAAGCTACAGTTTCTGGTGCCATGCCCAGGGATTTTCCCCATCTGTCTATAAAACCTCCTTACTGCCCATTTTGAAATTTCCTCTACACACTCCAGCTTCCAAACTTCAAAGCAGCTATGATTCTTTTGGCTGTTCACATTGTTTTTCCGAAGATCAAATAAGTAACCCAGTTGGGTGCACAAGCAAATGGGCTCAGCTCCCACCTACTTTGCCACCATCTTCTCAGTTAGCTTGTGGGATTTTTCTTCTAATTGGTGACCTACCATCTGTGCTGTCTGCAAGGCTACTGCTACTACTGAACTGAGGGGTGAAAATTTACACCTGTGTCACTGCTGACAGATGGCTGTCCTTCCTTTTTAAATTATAGCATTGCTTGTAGAGTGGTTTTTGTTGTATGTCCTTGCTTTCCATCATTTGAATATTTCAAGCCAATCCTTTCTGGTCTGAATTGTTTCTGTGGAAGAATCAGCTGAAAGTCCTTATGGGAGCTCTCTTGTAGTTAATTGTTTTTCCCTTGCTGCTTTTAATATTCTCTTTTTGTCTTTAAACTTTGTCATTTTAATTACAATGTATCTTATTGTGAACCTATTTGGCTCATCTTATTTGATACTATGCACACTTTGGAACTGTGTACTTTTTTCACTAGGTCAGGAAACTTTACAGTCATTATTTCTTCAAATTCATTCTCAAATCTTTGCTTTCTCTTTTCTTTCTTTCTTTCTTTCTTTCTTTCTTTCTTTCTTTCTTTCTTTCTTTCTTCTTTCTTTCTTTCTGCCTTCTTTCTTTCTTTCTGTAACCTTATGGTGCAGATGTAGTTATGGCTGATGTTATTTCAAAAGTTCCTTAAAATATTCTCATATTTTTATTTTTTTTCCTTCTTGCCTCTCTGATTTGGTGTTTTCTGCTGCTGTCTTCCAAGTTGCGTATTCAATTTTCTGCTTCTTCTAAAGTGCTGTTTATTCTTTCTAGTGCATTCTTCATTTAAATTATTGTATTTTTTTATTTTTGGCTGTTTTTATTGTTTCAGTGTTCTTTATGCTATTGAAGTTCTCACTAAGTTACTTGACAATCCTCATAAATATTGTTTTGAACTGTGTAACTGGTAGGTTGCTTGCCTTCTGAGCTTGACAAGTATCCCTTGAGAATTTTTTAAAGAAAGGCTTTAATGTGGGCCCAGGCTAGTTGCCACAGATAGACCCCAAGGCCATGCATGTGTTTTGAGGGACAAAGTGGAGTTAGTGTAGCTATCAGACTCTTGTGATTGGGTGTTTTTTGCTACCCTGTCCTTCAGATCACTAATTTGATCATCTTTATCTGATATACTGTTGATTTCTTCATGTGTATTCTTCATTTTAGATATTATAATTTTTATTATTGACTGGTTCTTCATGATCCTTTTGTCTCCTTTTGTATGTTTTCCATCTTTTCAAAGAAATTTTCACTAAAATCATCTAAGTTCATTGAGCACAGTTATAAGCAGAGCTTTGAACTCTGCATCTGATAGATTACTTGCCTCCATTTTTTTTCTGTTCTTTTCCTGGAGTTTTGTTTTTTATTTAATTTGGACATATTTCCTTCTCCCCTCACTTTGATTTCTCCCTCTGTTTGTTTCTATATATTAGGTACATCTATGTTTTTCCATTTTGGTACAGTGACCTTATGTAGTAAGTGTCCTGTAGAACCCAGTGGCACAGTCTCTTTATTCACATGAGCTACATGCTCCAGTGATGCTTCCTGTGTGGGTTATGTGTGTTCTCTTATTGCTGTTGATCCTTGATTGTTATTGGCTCATCATGGATGAGATTGACTCTCAGGCTGACTGGATATGAGGACTAACTCTGACTACAGAAGACAAGCTGTTGTGCAGGGACTAAGACCATGGATTAAAATGCACTTTAGCAAGGCTCTGGTACCTTCCAAGTCAACCCTTTTGTTGTATGATTTGTGTAACTGATTAGTTTGTCCTCTGTTGTGGTTGGAAAGTGGCCATCAGGGTCGTTATTTCTGAGACCTCTTAAGAGGGTCTCCAATGCAGGCCAAGTTCAGTTGATGATGAGTTCTGGTCAATGGTCACTTGGTAGGAGCTACAAAATCACTTTAATTGGCTGTGGCCTGTGCTGGGCTTGAAGGCACCTGATAGTTATGCTGTGAACCAAGTATACCTGCTACTAGTGTCAGGCAAAATAACTTAGCAAGAGGTACAGAGCACTCCACAGCCAGCCATTGCTTGTTTGTGGACTTTGAGATATTTCAGGAATCCATGCAGTATGGGTCCAGGATGACTCTTGTATGGATTTACACTCTAAAATACTTATATCATGTTCATGGATAAGAAGAGTTACATCATTAAAATGTATATACTACAAAAAGGAAATTATAGATTCAATGCAATTCCTATTAAGATAAAATGGCATATTTCACAGAACTACAACAAATATTCCAAAAATATACATGAAACCATAAAAGGCCCCAAAGAGCCACAGCAAACTTGATAAAAAGAAACAGAGTTGGAGGAATCATGCCACCTAATGTCAAAATATACTACAAGGACATAATCATCAAAGCAGCATGGTATTGGCATGAAAACAGACCTATAGATCAATGGAACAGATTAGAGGAACCAGAAATAAACTCACACTTTATGGTTAACTAACATTTGATAGAGAAAACAAGACCATAAAATGTGGTGAAGGTAGTCTATTTATTTAATAGATTGATGGTAAAATCGGACAGATACATGTAAAAATTTTTGACTACACCACTTTCTTATACCATACGTGGAAATAAACATGATATATGTACACAATGGAATACTACTCAGATGTAAAAACAGAAAAATTAACCCAATGTGACAGCATGGATGGACCTGGAGAACATTATGTTAAGTAAAATAAGCCAGTCAGAGAAAGACATATATCATATGGTTTCACCTATATGTGGAATCTTATGAACAAACTGAAATAACATCAAAATAGACATAGACTCATAGAGAGAGAGCAGGATGACAACTCTGTAGGGGGTTTTGAGTGTGTATTGATAGAGCAAAGAAGACAAAAAACTCATTGGCATAGACAACAGTATGGTGATTATGGAGGGGGTTGGAGGTGGAAGATGTATCAGAGGGATAAATGGTAATGGAAAAAATAGCCAAATGCTAGAAACAGCCTAAGTTCCCATCAGCAAGTAAGTGCTTCAAAAAACTGTGGTACATTTGCACAGTATAATACTGTGCAGCATAAACAAGGAATTCCTACCTTTTGTGACAGCCTGGATGAATCTGGAGAATATTATGCTAAATGAAGTAAGCCAGTTGGTGAAAGGCAAATACCATATGATCTCACCTAAAAGAAGAATCTAATGAACAAAATAAATTAATGAACAAAATAGAATACAGGCATGGAAACATGGAACAGGCTGAAAGTGACCAGAGGACAGGGGTGGGGGTATAATGGTGGAAAGAAGGGGGAGAGACTAGATGAAGAACATGTATAAATGACCTATGGACAGCAGTGTAGGAATTAACTGTAGGAGCAGGGAGAGAGATGGGAAGGGGAGGGCAAAGGGGGAAAATTGGGACAACTGTAATAGAATAACAATATCAAGTGATTTTAAAGGCATAAAAAATTTGGAAGAAAACATAGGTAGTAAAATCTCGAACATTTCTCCTAACAGTATTTTTCTGCTATATCACCTGGGGCAAGGAAAACAAAAGAAAAAAATTTAAATAGTACTACATCAAGCCAGGTGGTAAAAGAAAAATACCATATGATCTCACCTACAAGTGGAACCTAATCAACAAAACAAACAAATGAGCAAAATAAAACTAGAGACTTGGAAATAAAGAACTGACAAACTGACAGTGGCCAGAGGGGAGGGGGGTGAATAACAGGGGATAAAGGGGAAAGGAGAAAGAAAAAACACAAATAGAGAACTCATGGACATGGACAGTTGTAGGGGGTGATTGACTATGAGAGTGGGTGGGGAGGGGTAAGGGTGAGCAGTGGGGAAAAGGCAGGACAACTGTAACTGAACAAAAATAAATAAATAAAATAAAATGGGACTGCATCAAACTAAAGTTTTGTACAGCACTAAAGGCCATCAACAAAATGGAAATGAATGGGAGAAAATAATCACTAATAATACATCTGATAAGGAGTTGGTATTCAAAATTTACAAAGAACTCGACTCAATACCAAAAACAATTTGAATAAAAACTGGAAGAGGACCTGAATAAACACCTCTCCAAAAAAGATTTACAGATGGCCAATAGATACATGAAAAGATGTTGAATGTATCTAATAATCAGAGAAATGTAAAATAAAAGAACACGGAGCTATCACCTCATGCCTGTCAGAATGGCTACCATCAAAACCAAAACCAAAAAAAAAAAAAAAAAAAACCCTACAAAATTTGGTAAGAATGTAGAGAAATGGGAAGATTTGGGTACTGTTGGTAGAAATGCAGACTGGTGCAGACACTGTGGAAAAAAGTAAGGAATTTCTTTAAAAAATAAAAAACAAATTGGAATACCTTGTGACCTAGCAATTCCACTTCTGGAAATATAGCAGAAAAAAACTGAAACATTATTTCAAAGGAATATATATACCCCTATGTTCTTTGCAGTGTTATTTACACTAGACAAGATTTAGAAGCAGCCCAAATGTCCATCAGTAAATGAGTGAGTCAAAAAGCTGTGGTATATTTACACAATAGAATACTACTTCACTCTAAAAAAGAAGAAAATTTTACCTTTTGTGACAGCATGAAAAATTTGGAGTATTATGCTAAGCAAAATAATTTAGAGAGAGAAAGACCAATACCATATGATTTTCCTTATATTTGGAATCTAAAAGACAAAATATACAAACAAACAAAACTGAAACAGACTCATAGACACTAATAACTGATGGTTTCTCAAAGGGAGGGTGTATGGGAGAATGGGTGATAAAGGTGAATGTATTAAGATGTACAAATTGATAGTCTCAATTCATCACTGGGATGTTAAGTACAACATAGTAAATGTAATCAATAATATTGCAGTAACTATGTATTGTCCTAGGAGGTACATGAATTATTGGATGATTACTTCATAAATTATATAATTTTCTAATATAAAACTAACATTGTATAATATTGTATGTCAACTGTTATTAAAAATGAAATTTTAAAAATATGAAAATGAAAATAAAACATTATTATTAATTTCAAAATAAGATTAGAAAAAAAGTACAATCAATCTTTGTACAGCAAAAATAATGTGACATGCTAAATGCAAGTTAAAAATTCTTGGAGGATGGTGGGGGGAGCCTGTGGCCATGGAAGTTCCAGTCTGTTCTGCCTCATGGAAGCTGTCCCCTTCCACATGGCTACATGGAGTTGGCAATTTTAGCTGCCCCACCACCTCCTGACCATGGATTGCCCAAAGTAAGTGAGTTTGTGGCCTTTGTAAAAATAGGTAAGCAGGATCTCAGCATTCTGCATACTGAAGAATTGCAATTCCTGAGGGAGTGGGTAGAGAGCATAGGAGGTAAAATATTACCTGCTTCTCATAAAACTAAATCGGAAGAAAATAAGAGAAAAAGCAGAAAGTAAGAAGGCACAGGTAGACATAAAGACAAACCATGAAGTAAGGAAAGTGATCTAAACATTAACAATGAGAGTGTGATTGAATCAGACAGTAATGCCCCTCAAAAAATGGAACATGAGTACTGGATGGAGTGGTTCAGTGGATTGAATGCAGGCCTGTGGATGAAAAGGTTGCCAATAGGGCACATGCCTGGGTTGTGGGCCAGGTACCAAGTTCTGGGTAGACTATAAGCAACTGATCAATGTTTCTCTCACACATGATGCTTCTCTCCCTCTCTTTTTCCTCCCTTCCTCTGTCTCTAAAAACAAATAAATGAAGTGTTTACAAAAAAAGAAATTGGAGATGAAAATGTAGAGATAACCAAGGAAATGATGGATTAGGCAAATGATAAAAAAGTGACTGCAATTGATGTTGTAAATGATGGTGAACTACAGAAAGCCATTGACTTGTTCACAGATGTAATCAGGCTGAGTCTTTGCTTGGGCATCCTATATGCCAAGAGAGCCAGTGTCTTCATCAGATTATAGAATCCAAATGCTGCCATCTGAGACTGTGACAGAGCTATTGAAATAAATCCTGATTCAGATCAGCCTGTTAAGTGGCTAGGGAAATCACAAAGATTTGTGGGCCATTGGGAGGAAGCAGCCTATGATCTTGCCCTTGAATGTAAATTAGATTATGATGAAGATGCTATTATAATGCTGAAAAAAGTTGAAACAAGAACCCAGTAGACTGCAGAATATCAGATAACATGAGCAGAAATGTAAAGAAAAAGAAATGAAAGGAAGAATGGAAAGTGTTAAGAGGACTGAGAAAGAACATGAGAGAGCCCAGAGGGAGGAAGAAGCATATGACATTCAGGAGTTCAGTATGGCTCTTTTCCAGGTAGATTTCCTGGTACAATGCCTGCTAATTTTCCCAAATGAATGCCTGGAATGGGACGGGACATGCCTGGGATGTCAGAAATGCCTGAACTCAATGAAATTCTTAGTGATCCAGAGGTTCTTGTAGCCACGCAGGATCCAGAAGTTATGGTGGGCTCCCAGGATGTTTCTCATAACCTGGCAAATATGTCAAAATATCAGACTAACCAAAGATTATGAATCTCATTAGTAAATTGTCAGCCAAATTTGGAGGTCAAGGGTAATGGCCTTCTGATATATAAAGCCCTTACTGAAAAAAGATCAACTTGGATCCATAAATGAATGCTACAATAATGCAAATCAATGTATGTCTGACCTTCTCATGAAGAACGTTTGGGTGCATTGATGAGAATACCTATGCCTCTGAAACCACACATTGATGTTTCACTCTACTTCTTTCTCCCTCCCTTCCCCTCTCTCTATTAAAAATTTAAAAAAAAGGAATAGTATAGGAAATGGAGCAGCCAAAGACATTATATGTACAACCTATGGATGAACTAAGAGTAGGGGAGTGCTAAAGGATGGAGGGATACAGGGCAGGAGAAGATAAAAGAGAAAAATTGGAACAAATGTAGTAGCATAATCATTAAAATATACTTTAAAATAGCATTTGACAAATTTCAACAACTTTTCATGATAAAGGCACTGAACAAGCTAAGAATAAAAGAAAACTACCTCAATATAATCAATGACATATGAAAATCACAGCAAATATTATAGTCAGTATTGAAATTTGGAAACTTTTCCTCTAAGTTTAGGAGCAATAAAAGAATGCCTTCTTTCACCTCTATTCAACTTAGTACTGGAAGTTCTACATTGAGCTTTTAGAAAAGAACACATAAATAAAAGACATCTAAGTAGGAATATAAGAAGTAGAATTCTCTGTTTTTAGTTCATATGGTTTTATATGTACAAATCAGTAAAGATTCCACAGCAAGAGAATGTTAGAGCCAATAAATGAATTCAACAAAGTAATAAAATATAAAGTCAACATAGAAAAAAATCAGTTGCATTTCTATATGCAAACAATCTAAAAAGAAAATTATGAAAATTCTATTTACAAGTGCATGAAAAAGAATAAAATAATTAGGAATTAATGTAATCAATGAGGTGAAAAACTGGTGTAATAAACAATTCAGAAAAGACTTGCAACCAAGATGGAGGTGTAGGTAGATATGCTTTGCCTCCTCACGCAACCAAAAGAAGGACAACAACAAATTTAAAAACAAAAAACAACAAGAACTGCCAGAAAATTGACCTGTATGGAAGTCCAACAACCAAAGAGTTAAAGAAAAAACATTCATCTGGACTGTTAGGATAGGTGGATATAGGCAGCCAGGGCAAAGAAGACTCAAAGCAAGCCAGTCACTGGAGGACCAGGGTGGATGACAGCTGGTGGAGGGGGCAGCCTCATGATTGCATGCAGATAAACCAGGAAGAACTTGGGAGCAAGACAGACCACACAACCCAGGGCTCCAGTGTGGGGAAATAAAGGCTCAAAACCTCTGACTGAAAACACCTGTGGGTGTTGTACCTGGGGGAGAAACTCCCAGACTCAATAGGGAGTTCATTGGAGAGACCCATGGGGTTCTAGAATATACACAAACCCACTTACCTGGGAATCAGCACCAGAAGGTCCCAGATAGCTTGTGGGTAGCTGAGGAAGTGACTGAAAGCTAGCTGAGAGCTGAGCAAGTGCCACTGGTCCCTCTCAGGCCCCTCCCCACATATAGTGCCACAAAGCAATGATGTGAGTTGCCCCACCCTGGTAAATACCTAAAGTTCTGGCCTTACTATGTAACAGGCATGCTGACACAAAAATATATGGCCCAAATGAAAGAAGAGATCAAAGCTCCAGAAACAATGCAATTAAGCAAGTTATAGATAGCCAACCTATCAGACACACAGTTCAAAACACTGGTAATCAGGATGCTCACAGAAATATTTCAGTATGGTCTCAAAATAGAGAAAAATATGAAGGCTATGAAAAGTGAAATAATGGAAAATGTACAGGGAACCAACATTGATGGAAGGAAACTGGAACTCAGACCAATTGTTTGGACCAGGAGGAAGAAACAAGCATTCAACCAGAGCAGAATGAAGAAATGAGCATTCAAAAAAATTAGGAGAGGCTTAGGAACCTCCAGGAGAATTTTAAATGTTCCAACAGCTGAGTCACAGGGGTGCCAGAAGGAGAAGAGGAAGAGCATGAAATTGAAAACATATTTGAAAACAAAATGAAGGAGAACTTCCCGAATTTGACAAAGAAAATAGACTTCCAGGAAGTCCAGGAAGCTCAGAGTCCCAAGAAATTGGACCTGAAGAAACACACACTAGCCTTGGCTGGTGTAGCTCAGTGGATTGAGCGCAGGCCTGTGAACCAAAGGATCGCGGTTTGATTCCCAGTCAGGGTACATGCCTGGGTTGCAGGCCAGTTCCCAGCAGGGGGCGCAGGAGAGGCAATCATACCTTGATATATCTCTCCCTCTCCCTCTCCTACCCTTCTCCTCTAAAGATAAATAAATAAAAAATCTTTAAAAGAAAAGAAACACACACCAAGGCACATCATAATGGCATTACCCAAAATTAAAGATAAGGAGAGAATCTTAAAAGCAGCAAGAGGAAAGGAGAGAGTTACCGAAAAGGAGTTCCCACAAAACTATCAGCTGATTTCTCAAAAGAAAATTTGCAGGCAAGAAGGAGCTGTAAAGAAGTACTCAATGTCATGAAAGGCATGGAATACTATGCAGCAGAAAGAAGAGCTCCTACCCTTTGCGACAGCATGGATGGAACTGGACAGCATTATGCTAAGTGAAATAAGCCAGGTGGTGAAAGACAAATACCATATGATATCACCTATAAGTGGAACCTAGTCATCACAACAAACAAACAAGCAAAATATAACCAGAGACAATGAAATTAAGAACAAACTGACAGTACCCCAGAGGGGATAATGGGGCAAAATGGGTAAGGGTTTTCAGGAACATCTACAAGACACATGGACAAAACCAAAGCGGGTAGGATCAAGGGTTGGAATTAGGTATGGCTGGAGTGGGGGCAGTAGTGGAAGGAAAATACAGACAATTGTACTTGAAGCACAACAAAAAAAAAGTTGTTTTTTTTTTAAAGGCAAGGGCCAATACCCATGATTATTTTATCCAGCAAAGCTGTCATTTGTAATGGAAAGGCATATAAAGTGCTTCCCAGATAAGGTAAAGCTAAAGGAATTCATCATCACCAAGCTCTTATTATGTGAAATGTTAAAGGTACTTCTAAGAAAAATAAAATAAAAAATATAAACAGTAAATTGGCATCAAACTCACGACTATCAACAACTGAACCTAAAAAAAAAAAAAAAAAAAACAAAGTAAGCAAAGAAGTAGAACAGGAAAAGAATCACAGAAGTAGAGATTACATGGAGGGTTATGGGTGGGTAGGTGGACAGGGAAGAATAGGGGAAAAGGTACAGTGAATAACAATAACAGTAGGTACAAAATAGACTGGGGGAGGTTAAGAATAATATAGGAAATGTAGAAGCCAAAGAGCTTATATGCACAACCCATGGACATGAACTAAGGGTGGGGGAAATTTAGGTGGCAGGGGTGATGCAGGACAAAGGGAATAAAGGGGGCAGAAATGTGACAACTATAACAGTATAATCAATAAAATATATTTTCAAAAATAAATATATATAGAACTAAAAAATTCAAAAAATGAATTTAAGAAGTATAAAGAAAATGCAACTCATGTTCACGAATAGTAAGATTTACATCTTAGTATTGTAAAGATATCAATACTTTTTGAAGCAATCCAACAATTCAATGCAATCTCTATAAAAAATCCAGCACCTTTTTGCAAATATATCAAAACTCATTCTAAATTTCACATGAGATCCCAAGGGACCTCAAATTGCCAAAACAGTCTTGCAAAAGAGAAAAAATGTGGCATATTCCCAGTTTCTGCCAAAGCTTATTTCAAAGCTATGGTAATCAAAACAATGTAGTACCGGCATAAAGACAGAAACATGAACAACTGAAAAAGAATATAGAGCTATGAAATAAATCCTTGCATATATGGTCAAATTATTTTTGACAAAGGTGCCAAGATAATTTGAAGGGGAAAGGACAGTATTTTTAACAAATGGTTCTGTGAAAACTGAATATACATGTATGAAAGAATAAAGTTGGTTCCTTACTGAATGCTACATACAAAAATGAAGAGAAAGTTAATACCTAAATGTGGGATATAAAGTTATAAAATTCTTAGAAGTAATCGTAGCATAAATCCTTCATGATATTGGACTTGACAAGCATTTTTTGTTATGACACCAAAGGCATCAGCAACAAATAGGCTTTTGTTAAAATTTAAAAATTTTGTACATCATAAAATAATATTGATAGAGTAAAACTGCAAACCACAGAATGAGAAAATATTTGCCAATGGGATATCAGAAAAAGAATATCTATAATATAAAGAGAACTCGGAAAATTGATTAACAAAAAAGAAATAACCTGCCCTGCCTGGTGTGGCTCAGTGGATTAAGTGTCAGCCTGAGAAGCAGGGGGTTGCTGGTTCTATTCCTGGTTGGGGCACATGCCTGGATTGCAGGCTGGGTCCCCAGCTGGAGGTGTGTGAAACATCCAGTGATGTTTCTCTCCCTCCTTTTCTCCCTCCCTTCCTGTCTCTAAAAATAAATTTAAAAAATCTTGAAAAAAAATAACCTGATTCAAAATTGGGCAAAGAAATTAAACAGACATTCCTCCAAAGAAGACACATAAATGGCTAATAAATACATGAAAAAATACTCAACATTACTAATCATTAAGAAATGTAAATTAAAACTACAATGTCGTACCACCCTAAATCCATTAAGGTGCCTACTACAAAAAAAAAAAAAAAAAAAACAATAATTAGGATGTGGAGAAACTGGAACCCTTTTGCATTATTGGTGCAAGTGTAAAATGGTCTAGCTACCATGGAAGACAGTATGGTGGTTCCTCAAATAATTAAAAATAGACATTCAAGATGGTGGTAAAGTAGATGGAAGCAACAATCACCTCCCATGACCAGACTAGAATACAATGAAATTAAATAACACTCATCCTGAATAACCAACTGAAGAATAGCTGAAGAGTCTTATAAACAAGGATTTACAGAGGAAGCTACATCATGACTGGTAAAATGGGCAGAGGTGGAACAAATGCTGATGCCCCTCCCATGGGTGGTGGCTGAAGTCCTGGAGGGATATCTCAGCAATAAGGGGTTTCTGCTGAGAAGCATGGGGCCTAAATCCCAAGACAGTCTCCCCACCCCAAAGCAGTGGAGATGGGAAAAGGCACACACATAATATTTGGCTGTGAAAACCAGTGGGGTTTCTGTTCACCAAAGTAAGATTGAATAGGTTAGAGAATAGACACTCTATTAAAGGGTCAGTGCACAAAATTTTGTTCACAACCACTCATTCTGGAATCTGGAGGATGAAGGGCAAATTGGACTAGATTCACCTGAAGGGAGTCCAGGGTTTGTGGCTCTGGAGAGGAAGGTGAGGAGACAGTCACCATGATTTCTGTGGTTAGTCATTGTCTGTTAATATAATCTCAATCTTTTGTGGGTGGAGCACAGCCCTTTGAGCAGTATAAGATTAGGGAAAAGCAATTATCCCACCCTCTGAACACCCTCTAACCCCATCCTGTGTAGCTTAGGGCCTGCTGAGAAGTCGGCTGCATTAGCTAGGGTGTAGAAGTTGAGGTAGACTCAGGGGGTGTCAGTGACTGCTTTTGGGAGCAAGGCCATTTCCCCCATATTTGTGCAAACCTGACTGACTTTTCCACCTCATGGAGTATCAGATAGAACCACTTTCTTGACTTCCAGAAGACACAGTCTTTGGACTCCTGAGGCCCCACCCACCTTACTACTACTAGGGCCTTTGCACTGATAAGATTAGAAAAAATATGGAACAAACTCAGTCATATGGGACAAGCACCCATATGACTGAGACAAGGACCACATCCGACACTTCCCCTGAAGCCTGAATGACACATCCTCCTGATGGGAGATTCACTAGTTCCATCTGTCTCACTCCACCAAAAACTCCTTTCCAGTAACTGAACCTAACTAGCAGGTGTAGGCAGGTGTGTCAGATCTCAAGGTACCTTGGGATTTTGCTGATTTGCCCTCTGTCTTGGTGCTGATAAAACCTAGACTTTTAGATAGCTTAATATATCCTGTGCACAGCAAAGCTCAGAAAAGGCAGCCACAAACTATGGAACACTTGTAGCTTCAGTTTGCTGAGGGCCAGGCACAGAGTGTCTGATATTGGCCTGCAACAGACTCCCTCCCAAAGGGCTCAGAAAAAAATACACCCAGTTGCCAGCATTAGACAATATCAGAGCAGGATCCAATAAAATTTTTAAAAGACCATATTTAAAGAGAAATTACATGACACAGAATCCTACTAAAGCAAATTTTATTTTTTTATTTTTTCTAGTTTTTAAGTATATTTTATTGATTATGCTATTACAGTTGTCCCCTATTTCTCCCCTTTATCTCTCTCCACCCTGTACCCTATTACCTTCAGCATTCATCCCCTTAGTTCATGCCCATGGGTCATACATATAAGTTCTTTGGCTTCTACATTTCTGATGCTATTTTTAACCCTTCTCCTGTCTACTTTTCATCTACCAATTATGTTTCTTATTCCCTGTACCATTTCCCTCATTCTCCCCTTTTAACTCCTCACTGATAACCTGCCATGTGATCTCCATTTCTATGATTCTGTTCCTGTTCTAGTTGTTTTCTTGGTTTGTTTTTCTTTCTTTTTTTTAGGTTCAGGTGTTGATAGTTGTGTTTATTGTCATTTTACTGTTCATAGTTTTGATCTTCTTTTTCTTAGACATGTCCCTTTCACATTTCTTATAATAAGGGCTTAGTGATGATGAACTCCTTTAGCTTTATCTTATCTGAGAAGCACTTTATCTGCTCTTCCATTCTAATGTTACCTTTGATAGATAGAGACTTCTTGGATGTAGGCCTTTGCTTTTCAGTACTTTGAACAATTCTTGCTAGCCCTTTCTTGCCTGCAAGGTTTCTTTTGAGAAATCAGCTCATAGTCTTATAGGAACTCCTTTGTAGTTAACTGTTTTCTTTTTTCTTGCTGCTTTTAACATTCTCTACTTGTCTTAGTCTTGTGTAATTTAATTAATATATCTTGGTGTGCTCCTCCTTAGGTCCAACTGCTTTGGGCTTCCTTGACTTGCATGTCTATTTCCTTTGCCAGTTTGGAGAAGTTTTCATTAATTATTTTTTCAAATGAGTTTTCAATTTCTGCTCTTCCTCTTCTCCTCCTGGCATCCCTATGATTTGGATATTGGAATGTTTAAAGTAGTCCCATATGTTCCTAAGCCTCTCCTAATTTTTGAAAAATTGTTTTTTTTTTCATTCTGTTCTGATTGAATGTCTGTTTCTACCTTCTATGCCAAATTGTTTGAGTCCTCATTTCCTTTTTTTTTCACTATTGTATCCATGTATATTTTCCTTTATTTCACTTTGTATAGTCCAACTTTTCATTTTGCATCTGTACTCAGTCATTTCTGTGAGCATCCTGATGACCAGTGTTTTGAATTCTCCATAAGATAGGTTAGCTATCTCCTTATCACTTAGTTCTTTTGCTGGAGTTTTAATCTGCTCTTTCATTTGGGCCATATTTCTTTATCTCGCCATACCTGTTACATTGTAAGGAGCAGAGCATTAGGTATTTGCCAGGGTAGGACAACCCACTTTGCTGTGTATTAGCATTGTATGTGGGGAGGGGTCAGAAAGGGAACAATGCCAATTACTTGGCTCTCAGTCTGCTTTCAGTCACTTCCTCTACTATCCACAAGCAGAATGTGTCCTTTCAGGTGCTTCCCTGGTTCTGATTCCTGGGTGTGTGGGCTTGTGTACATTCTAGGACCCTATGGGCCCCTCTAACAGACTCTCCTGTTAGACTGGAAGTTTCTCCCACTGCTGCAACCCCCAGATTTTTATAACCAGAGGTTTTGAGGCTTTAGTTCCCCACAGTGGAACTCCAGATTGCATGGTCTGTCTTACTTCCCAGTTGTTCCTCCTGGTTTATCCACATGCAAATGTGGGACCTCCTGGCCCACCAGCTGCCACCCTGCTGTGCATCCTGTCTGTCCCAGTTGCCCTTCTCCATCCTCCTACCAGTCTGGATGGCTATTTCTTCTTTAACTCCTTGGTTGTCATATTTCTATATAGTTCAGTTGCACTTCTGGTTATTTTTTGTTTTTTTTTTTTTTAAATCATTGTTATCCTTCTTTTGGTTATGCAAGGAAGGAAAGTGTATCTACCTAAGCCTTCATTTTGGCTGGAAGCTTCTCTGTTTTCCTTTTTTTTTTAATTTTTATTTTCTTTTCTTCCTTTTATCTCTTTTCTTCTTCTTTCATTTTATTTTTGGTTGGCAGCTACACCACAGCTTGTGCACTTTGTCAGGAATAAGCCTCATAATCAGCCAGCCTGATGGTGGATCCCATGCCTAAATAGGTCAGTGACAATCAAGAACCAGCTACACTGTAAGACCCACAAAACACATACAAGGGACATTCTCAAAGCACCAAGTTAAGGAGATCAAGGAGACTGCACCATGGTGTCCCATAGGGCACCTACTACATAATGCCACCCCACAAACTGAGAGTTATAAAAGATCTATCTAATACATGGAAACAAACAAAAAGAGCCAGAAAAAATGGAGATACAAAGAAAAAGTACTCAAATAAAAGAACAGGAGAACTCTCTAGAAAAGGAGCTAAATGAAATGGAGGCAGCAATTTATGACATATAGAGTTCACAGTAATGGTTATAAGAATGATCAAAGAATTTAGTGAGAACTACAACATCATGAAAAAAGGCATAGAAACAATAAAAGTAATCAGTCAGAAATGAAGAATGTCATATCTAATATCCAAAATACACTAAAAGAAAATAAAATGTAGGTTGGATGAAGCAAAGGATCAAATCAGTGATTTGGGAGAGAAGGTTGAAAAAATACCACCAAATTAAGCATAAAAAAAATTACAAATGAGAAAAGATTAAAGAACTTTTGAGACAACATGAGGTGTAACAACATCCACATTGTAAAGGTACTAGAAGGAAACAAGAGAGGGGAAAGGATTGAAAATCTAACTGAAGAAATAATGACTGAAAATGTCTTTACCTAGTGAAAGAACCCGACATACAAGTTCAAGAAGTGCAAAGAGTACCAAAAAAAGAGAAACACAAAGACCCACACCAAGACACATTATAATTAAAATGGCAAAGGTTAAAGACCAAAAGATAATTTTTAAAGCAGGAAGAGAAAGACAGTTAATCACCTACAAGTGATCTCCCATCAGGCTGTCAGCTGATTTCTCAAATAAAATCAGATCAGAAGTTATTGGCATGAAATATTCAAAGAAAAGAAAAACAAAGACCTACAGCCAAAATACTTTATACAGAAAGGATAACATTGAAAAATAAGGGAGAAAGGGCAGCATGGATAGAACTGGAAAGCATTATGCTAAGTGAAATAAGCCAGGCAGTGAGGGACAAATACCATATGATCTCACCTTTAACTGGAGCCTAATTAACAAAAGAAAAAAGCAAGCAAAATATAACCAGAGACAATGAAATTAAGAACAATCTGACAGTAACCAGAGGGGAGGTTGGAGGGGATAATGGGGGGAAGGTTTTTCAGGAACAATTATAAAGGGCGAATGGACAAAACCAAGGGGTGGGGTGGAAGCAGGGAATGGAGGCGGGTTTGGCTGGGGTAGGGGGAGTGGTGGAGAGTAAATGCAAACAACTGTAATTGAACAACAATAAAATATTTTAAAATAAAAACAAAATAAATAGCATTTATGAGAAACATAAATAAATACATAAATACATAAAATAAGGGGAAAAGAGCATCCTGGACAAGGAAAAGCTTAGTGAAAAATACGGAAAAAAACATAATGGAGGGGGAGGAGAAGAAGGATGAGGAGGTTGAAGAAGAAGAAGGAAGGGAAGAAGAGGGAGGAAGGGGAGAAGAAGAAGAAGAATAAAAAGAGGGTGACAGAAAAACATAATTAAAAGTATAAAATGACAATAAATACCAATGATCATTTTCCTGATCATTGATAAGTGACAATAAATAAATCACTTATCAATGATCAGGAAATCAATTATCAACAATCAATTAAAAAATGGCAAAGGAACATGGAGATGTAGCTAGACACGCTGTGCCTCCTCTCACAACCAATATTAAGGACAACAAAAATATAGAACCAAAAAAAATGAAAACCCAACAAGGACAGAGAGAAAATTGAATTGTGTGGGAGTCTGACAACAACGATTCACCCAGACCAGTAAGAGGGGTGGAGTCAGCAGCTGTCAGAGTCCGTGGTTGGTGGAGTCCAATCATGGTGGGATAAGCAGGTGGTGGTCTGGGGCACACAGTCACTCCAGGTGCACAGGTGGCCAAGCGGACCACAGACACACATTCACACGCAAATAAACCAGGAGAAAATGGGCAGCAAGTCAGACTGCGTGATGCAGGGCCCCAGCACTGGGAAATGAAGCCTAAAAGCACCCATTGAAAATACTTGTAGGGAGGTGCTGGGAGGGAGTCCCAGCCTCACAGGAGAGTTCATTGGGGAGACCCATGAGGTCGTGGAGTGTGCATGCCCACCCACACAGAAACCAGAAGGGCCCAATTTGATAGGGGAAAGGGGCTGAAGGGACTGGAATCCATGAGACAGCATGGAGCAAGCACCATTGTTCCCTCTTGGACCCAGCCCCCACATCTAGCATCACACACCAGTGACTGGATTGCCCTGCCCTGGTGAATGCCTAAGGCTTCACTCCTCACTACATAACAGCTGTGACCAGACAAAAACAAAAACAAAACAAAACAAAAAAAAAAAACAAAAACAAGGATGGCTCAAAAGGGACAACAGACTGGGGCCCCGGAGATAATTCATCTGAGTGACCAGGAGGTGGTCAACCTATCAGATGCAGAGCTCATAGCACTGGTAGCCAACCTATCAGAAGCACAGTTCAAAGCTCTGATGATTAGGAAGCTCACAGAATTGGTTGAATTTGGTCACAAATTAGAGAAACAAATGGAGGCTACAATAAGTGAAATGAAAAAAATGCACAGGGAACCAATAGTGATGGGAGGAAAACTGGGACTCAAATCAATGGAGTGGAGCAGAAGGAAGAAGAAACAACCAAACAGAAAACAAGGAAGAAACAAGAATTCAAAAAAAAATGAAGAGAGGCTTAAGAACCTCCAAGACATCTTTCAATGTCTCAACATCTGAATTACAGGGGTACCAGAGTGGAAGAGGAAGAGCAACAAGTGGAAAATTTATTTGAACAAATAATAAAGGAGAACTTCCCCAATCTGGCAAAGGAAATAGACTTCCAGGAAGTCCAGGAAGCTCAGAGAGTCCCAAAGAAGGTGGACCCAAGGAGGAGCACACCAACGCACATCATAATTACATTAGCCAAGATTAAAATGAAGGAGAGAATTCTAGAAGCAGCAAGGGATAAGGGGAGAGTCACTTACAAAGGAGTTCCCATCAGACTATCAGCAGATTTCTCAAAAGAGACCTTACAAGGCAAGAAGGGGCTGGAAAGAAGTATTCCAAGTCATGAAAGGCAAAGACCTACATCCAAGATTGCTCTATCCAGCAAAGCTGTCATTTAGAATGGAAGGGAAGATAAAGAGCTTCTCAGATAAGATCAAGTTCAAGGAGTTCATCATCACCAAGCCCTTATTATACGAAATGTTAAAGGGACTTATCTAAGAAAAAGAAGATAAAAAATAGGACAGTAAAAAGACAGCAAACTCACAGATATTAACAACCACACCTAAAACAAAAGCAAACTAAGCAAACAAGTAGACCAGGAGCAGGGACACAGAGATAGAGATCACATGGAGATTTTGCAACAGGGGAGTGGGAGGAGGAGAGAGGGAGAAAAGGTACAGAGAATAAGTAGCATTGACGGTGGGTAGAAAATAGACAGGGGAGGGCAAGAATAGTGTGGGCAAAGTAGAAGCTAAAGAACTTATGAAACATGGACATGAACTAAAGGGGAGAATGTGGGTGGGAGGGGGTGTGAAGGGCAGAGGGAAATGATGGGGGAGAAATGGGACAACTGTAATTGCATAATCAATAAAATATAATTTAAAAAAAATGGCAAAGGACCTGAATATACATTTCAAGGAGGACATACACATGGCCCATAGACATATGAAAAGATGCTCAACATCACTAGACATCAGAGAGATGGAAATTAAAACAACAATGAGATATCACTTCATTTGTCATAATGGCTAATAATAAATCAACAAACAACAAGTTCTAGTGAGCATGTGGAGAAAAGGGAATTCTAGTGTACTGTTGGTGGGAATACAAACTGATGTAGCCACTGTGGAAAACAGTATGGAATTTCATCAAAAAACTAAACATGGATGTAGGTCTTTGACTTTCATAACTTGGAGTACCTCTTTCCAGCCCCTTCTTACCTGTAAGGTCTCTTTTGAGAAATCTGCTGATAGTCTGATGGGAACTCCCTTGTAGGTGACTGTCCCCTTATCCCTTGCTGCTTCTAGAATTCTCTCCTTCATTTTAATCTTGACTAAAGTAATGATGATGTGCCTTGTTGTGTTCCTCCTTGGGTCCAGCTTCTTTGGGATTCTGAGCTTCCTGGATTTCCTGGTAGTCTATTTCCCCTATCCAGCGAAGCTTTCATTTAGAATGCAAGGGTAGATAATGTGCTTCTCAGATAAGGTCAAGTTAAAGGAGTTCACCATCACCAAGCCCTTATTATATGAAATGTTAAAGGGACTTATCTAAGAAAAAGAAGATTAAAAATATGGCAGTAAAAAGACAGCAAACTCACAGATATTGACAACCACACCTAAAACAAAAGCAAACTAAGCAAACTACTACAACTGGAACAGAACCACAGAAATGGAGATCACATGGAGGGTTAGCAACAGGGGAGTAGGAAGAGGAGAGAGGGGGAAAGGTATAGAGAATAAGTAGCATTGATGGTAGGTAGAAAATAGACAGGGGGAGGGCAAGAATAGTGTGAAAATGTAGAAGCTAAGGAACTTATGACACATGGACATGAACTAACAGGGGGGAAATTGGGTGGGAGGGGTGTGTACAAGGTGGAGGGGAATGATGGGGGAGAAATGGGACAACTGTAATAGCATAATCAATAAAATACATTTAAAAAACTAAATGGAATTGGAATTGCCTTTTGACCCAGTGATTCTGTTGCTGGGAATATACCCTAAGAATCCTGAATTGCCAATCAGAACATATGAACACGTACATCTCTGGGAAACAGCAAAGTCAGTCCTAAGGGAGATATTCATAGCGTTACAGATCTACCTCAGAAAGCAAACAAAAATCTCAAATAAGCAATCTCACTTTACACTTAAAGAAATTTGAAACAAAACTAAAACCTAAGTAAGCAGAAAGAAGGAAATAGTAAATATCAGATCAGAAATAAGAAAAATACTATCTCAAAAATCAATACTGTCTCAAAAAAGATCAATGAAAGCAAGAGCTTGCTTTTTCAAAATATAACATTGACGAACTTTTAACCTGATTCCTGGAGGGAAAAAAAAGAGAGAATGCAAATAAATAAAATCAGCAATGAAATAAAAAATAAAAAATGACACTAAAGAAATGCAAAAGTTATTAAGGAAATATTACAAACAACTATATACCAAACAAATTGGTCATCTGGAAGAAATTGATATTCATGGAAATATATATTCTTCCAAAATGGAATCAAGAACAACAAGAAAATCTGGATAAATGGATTACAAGTAGTAAAATTAAAGCAGTAATTATAAAACTCCAATAAATAAATGTTCTGACCATATGGTTTTACATGTGAGTTTCACCAAACATTCAAAAAGAACACCTGTCTCTCTCAAATAATCCCTCACAATGAGACTGGTATGAGACTGGTGAGGTGCAAGAAGGCTGACTGGGATGCCACAGGTGGCAGCTGAAGTTCTGGAGTGAGTCAATGAGGGGGTTTTCTCTCAGAAGTATGGGGTCTGAACCCTAAGCTGGGCTCCCAAGCCTACAACACCATAACCAGGAAAAGAACTCAAATAACATCTGGCTTTGAAAAACAGCAAGGTTTCTGTCCACCCTGGAGAGATGGCTAGAGATGCAGATAGATTCTGAAAAGGCAAACACAGAAAATTTCTTGTGCAGCCACCTCTGGCAGAAGAAGGTCACAGAAGACTAGTGCCATGTGAGAAGAGTCTAGGGTTGTTGCCTCTGGGGAGAGAACTTAAGGGTCAGCCACCAGAATCCCCATCCTCTGTCATTCCACGTACTTCAAAAGTCATCTTCCTCAAGCAGAGCCCTCATCTCCATGTAGCATCACCCTGGGGGGAAGCAATATCCCTACCTGCAGGGATCCCTCTTGCTCCACCCTTTGTAGCTTAAGTCCTGCTGAGGAGTATTGCTGAAGACACATTCAATGAATAACCCAACAGAAAACCTTCAGGTGGATATCTACTAGTGGGAGCTTTGAGAGTTTAGCTGACATTCCCCTGGACTCAATACAAACTAAAGACACTTTTGGTGTGCAACTTGTAGTTCTGTCTGAACACATGCAGGCTCAGCAAAGAGAGCCACAAGAAGTGGTTATTTTTTAACTTTTTATTACTATCGTTCAAGTACAGTTGTCTCCATTACCACACACAATTCCCCCTTCTCCAGCCATCCCCACTTCCCAACCTTGATCTTACCCCCTTTGGTTTTGTCCATGTGTCCTTTACAAATGTTCCTGGTGTTCATCAGTAAATGAATGTATCACAAACAGCGATTTTTAATAGCGCCACTACATTGCCCAAATCCACTCACAGGCAATATCTGACATAGGCCTTCCCAGAGTCTTTGCAGATGTATCTAACACATTTAAAAAAAAAAAAAAAACATGGGGAGAGAAGATGGCGGCGCAGTAAGAGCATGCACATCCCTCTTCCCCGTTCACACAGGTGAAAAACTTGGTCAATTTACAGCGGAGCACAGCAAACAGACACCAGAAACACAGCATATTTGAAAACAGGAGACCAAAAATTGCAGTGGACATTGAAAAACCAGATGGTAAGGAGAGTACTCCAGCAGCGTGGAGGCCAGGGTGGAGGCTGATATCCCAGGCCAGTGCTGGCCATAAGACTCTAGGGAGGGAGCTGGAGCAACCACTCCCTGAACAGCCAAACAAGGTCTCGGCAGCACCGGGATAAACCTGGTTGTTTGAAACCTCACAGAGAGGAGTTAAGATCTCATAGACCTGGGAGGACTGCATGTTGGAGCTTGTGCTACTGTCTATGCCCAGGCTCCATTGGGAACAGCTGCACGGGCATCCATTGGCACCAGCACGACATTGGGGGACTCATGCTACAGTTGCTCAGCTTTATGGTCTCTCACCGCCCTTGCACCATCGGAGACCTGAGTAGGCTGCTGGGAGATCTTAGACACCAGTGTGCGACCTGCGTGGGGGTCGATTCATGCTCGCAGGACAGTTGGCACCTATGAGTGGAAGGCTGAAAGATCATTAGCGCTTGCATGCATGCAAACACAGTAGGCACCTGCCACCTCAGAAGACACAACTGAGGCCCTATGCAGAGAGGCCCCAGGCTAGCTCTGAGGACAGTAGGCCAAAAATAGCTGAGTGCTGAATAGGGAGAAAAACAATACAGTCGCCCCCTCGAACACTGCAGTCATCAAGGACAGAAAAACCAGCTTGGCAAGATTGCTAAGAGCAGGAGTTGGTGGTTTTGGTGTATTCTTTTTGGTGTGTGTGTGCAGGGGTTTTCTTTTTCTCTTTTTTATTATTAATTTTTCATTATTTTGATCTTTTTTACCCCTCAACTCCTTTTGCTTCTCATTACTTCTTTCTTATTTCAGTCCTTCTTCCTTTCTTTCCAAGCTTATCTCTTCTTCCTTTCTCTTTTTTCTTTTCCTTTTCATTCTGCTTTTCTTTATTCTATTTTCATATTTTAATTTCCTTTTCCTTCTTTTCTTTCTTTCTTTCCTCTTCTTTTCTCTTTTTAAACACCTATGAGTGAAACAAAAACAAAACAAAACAAAAAACCTGGAACTGTGGAAAGATCAGAGTTGGTCCCAAAGAGGGGGCATTTCAACAGCTGAGACACTGGAAGCCATGAACATCAGGGTAACTTGATGGAGACAGCACCACTGAATCTCACAGGCATTCTACCACAGAAGTTCATACCATAAACCCAGGGAACCAGAACAAATCAATTTAAGAAACTGAGCCTAACAAGAAGGACCTCACAAACAATGGGAAGACAAAGAAACATTCCCCAAATGAAAAAAAAAAAAAGAGGAGGAAGCCCCAGAAAGAATGCTAAATGAAATGCAGGCAACTCAACAATCAGATCTTGAGATCAATGCAATGTTGTCAGGAAGCTCCAAGAGCTCTCAATGAGCTACGAGAAACTACAGAGAAGCTACAAGGAACTCACTGCAAACTATATCAACATGAAAAATGAAATAGAAACTACCAACAAGGGCCAACAGAAAAGAAAAATACAATTTCTGAACTGAAGAGCACAGTGGAAGGAATGAAAAGCAGAATTGATGAAGCAGAAGATCAGATCAGCCAGTTGGAGGACCAAGCAGAAAAAAACATCCAGAAAGAGCAAGAAAAGGAAAAGATGCTCAGAAAGAATGAAGAGGGATTAAGAGAAATAGAAGACAATATGAAATGTAATAATATCTGTATAATAGGGATACCAGAGGGAGAAGAAGAAAAGCAAGGGATAGAAAACCTATTTGAAAATGAAATGATGGAAAACTTCCCTAATTTGATGAGACAAAAAGTCACACAAATCCAGGAATCAGAGAGTCCCAATCAAGAGGAACCCAAAGAGGCCCACTTCAACACACATGATCATTAAATCGCAAAATTCCAAGACAAAGAGAGAATCCTAAAGGCAGCAAGGGAGAAAAAGGAAGTAAAATACAAGAGAGCCCTGACAAGGTTAGCAGCTGACTTCTCAATGGAAACACTCCAAGCCAGAAGAGAATGGCAAGAAATATTCCAAGTAAGGAGAACCAAAGGCCTGCAACCAAGACTACTTTACCCAGCAAGGATTTCAATCAAGATAGAAGGCCAGATAAGGAGCTTCCAGACAAAAGAAGTCTAAAGAATACACCTCTACCAAACCAGCTCTGCCAGAGATACTAAAGGGCCTGCTTTAAGGAAAGGAAGGAAAGGAGAAAGAGAGGGAGAGGAGCACAGGAACAAAAATGGCAATGAATAAGTACATATCAATAATAACTGTAAACATAAATGAATTAAATGTATCAATCAAAAGGCATAGAACACCTGAATGGATAAGAAAGCATGACCCACACATATGCTGCCTACAAGAAACCCACCTCCATACAAAAGACCTACATAGACTCAAAGTGAAGGGCTGGAAACAGATTTTCCAAGCCAATCTACAGGGGAAAAAAAGCCGGGGTAGCAATACTCATATCAGACAAAATAGACTTCAAAAGAAGAGCCATAAAGAGAGACCCAGAAGGTCACTTCATAATAATTAAGGGAACAATCCACAAAGAAGACATAAACATTGTAAATATATATGCACCCAACACAGGAGAATCCAAATATGTCAAGAAAATCTTACAGGATTTCAGGAAAGATATTGACAGCAACAAAATTATAGTAGGGGATTTTAACACCTTCCTGTGAAAAAAAATGGACAGATCTTCTAAACAAAATATCAACAAAGATATTGTGGCATTGAACGGCACTCTAGATAAATTGGACTTAACTGATATATATAGAGCCCTTCATCTCAAAGAAACTAAATACACATTCTTTTTAAATGTACATGGAACATTCTCAAAGATGGACCACATGATAGGACATTACTAACATCAACAAATTCAAGAAAATTGAAATCATACCAAGCATTTTCTCCAACAACAAGGGACTGAAATTAGAAACCAACCCCAAGGGGAAAAACACAAAGTCCTCAAAATCATGGAGGTCGAATAGCATGCTATTAAACAATGAGTGGGTCAAGAATGAAATTAGGGAGGAAATCAAAAAGTTTCAGGAAACAAATGAAAAGGAACTAACAATGACCCAAAACTTATGGGACACAGCAAAGGCAGTCCTCAGAGGGAAGTTCATAGTGATACAGGCCTACCTAAAAAAAGATAGAAACATCTCAAACAAACAACTTACCTCTATGCCTACAAGAATGTGAGGAACAACAACAAAGACTACCCGGAGCCAGTAGAAGGAAGGAAATAACTAAGATCAGAGCAGCATTAAATGCCATAGAGACC
>PVKU01004544.1:121766-144778 GCA_004027475.1 Anoura caudifer
AATCCAGGAGCTGGTTCTTTGAAAAGATAAACAAAATTGACAAGCCTTTAAGCAGGCTCATCAAGAAAAAAAGAGAGAGGACCCAAATAAACACAATCAGAAATGAAAGAGGAGAGATTACAACTGACACCACAGAAATACAAAGGATTGTAAGAAATTACTATGAAGAACTGTATGCCAAGAAATTTGAAAACCTAGGAGAAATGGACAAGTTTCTAGAAAAATACAATCTTCCAGAACTCAATGAGGAAGAAGCAGAAACCCTGAACAGACCTATAACAGCAGATGAAATAGAAGCAGAAATCAAAAAATTCACGACACACAGAAGCCCGGGACCAGAGGGTTTCACAGGAAAATTCTGCAAAGCATTTAAGAAGACCTAACCCCTATCCTTCACAAACTTTCCAAAAAAATTCAAAATGATGGAAGACTCCCAAACTCTTTTTAAGAAGCCAGCATCATTCTAATCCCCAAACCAGATAAAGACATAACAAAGAAAGAAAACTTCAGGCCCATATCACTGATGAACATAGATGCTAAAATCCTCAACAAAATATTGTCAAACTGCATCCAACAATACATAAAAGGATTATACATCATGACCAAGTGGGATTCATCCCAGGGATACAAGGATGGTTCAACATTTGCAAGTCAGTAAACATCACAAAAACAAAAGCAAAGACAAAAATCACATGATCATATCAATAGATACAGAAAAAGCATTTGATAAGGTGCAGCACCCATTTATGACAAAAAAACACTCAGCAAAGTGGGACTTGAGGGAGCATTCCTCAACATAATAAAGGCCATATATGAGAGACCTACAGCCAACATCATACTCACGGGCAAAAACTAAAATCTTTTCCACTAAGATAAGGAACAAGACAAGGTTGTCCACATTCACCACTTCTATTCAATATAGTATTGGAAGTATTGGCCACAGTGATTAGACAAGAAAAAAAAATACAAGGCATCCAAGTTGGAAAGGGGAAAACACAACTATTATTATTTGCAGATGACATGATAGTGTACATAGAAAATCCTATAGGCTCAGCCAACAATCAGCTTGACCTAGTAAATGAATTTGGCCAAACAGCAGGATACAAAGTCAATATCCATAAATCAAAGGCATTTCTGTATAGCAACAATGAAACAGCAGAAGCAGAAATCAAGAAAAAGATCCCATTCGATATAGCCAAAAGAAAAATAAAATATCTAGGAATAAACCTAACCAAGGAGGTAAAAGACCTATACGCAGAATACTACACAACACTGAAGAAAGAAGTCAGGGAAGACACAAACAAATGGAAACATATACCATGTTCATGGATAGGAAGAATTAACATCTTCAAAAAGTCCATACTACCCAAAGCAATTTACAGATTCAATGCAATACCTATTAAAGTACCAATGGCATATTTCACAGACAATGAACAAACACTTCAAAAATTTATATGGAACCATAAATGACCTCGAATAGCTGCAGCAATTTTGAGAAAGAAGAGCAAAGTAGGAGGGATCACAATACCTGACACCAAACTGTATTACAACGCCAGTGTAATCAAAACCAACTGGTAATGACACAAAAACAGGAACATGGACCAGTTGAATAGAATAGAGAGCCCAGAAGTAAACCCAATTCTCTATGGTCAATTAATATTTGGCAAAGGAGGCAGAAACATAAAATGGAGTAAAAGTAGCCTCTTCAACAAGTGGTGTTGGGAAAACTGGACAGTTACATGCACAAAAATGAAACTTGAACACCAACTTACACCATACACAAAAATAAATTCAAGGTGGATAAAAGGTTTAAATATAAGCCATGACACCATTAAAGTCCTAGAGGAGAACACAGGCAGGAAAATCTCAGACATTTCATGCAGCAAAATTTTTACTGATATGTCCCCTAAAGAAAGGGACATAAAGGAAAGAATAAACAAATGAGATCTTATCAAAATAAAAAAGCTTCTGCATGGCTGAAGAAAATAGTATTAAAATAAAAAGAGAACCAACTCTATGGGAAAACATATTTGCCAATGATACCTCAGACAAGGGTTTAATCTCCAAAATATATAAAGAATTTACATGACTCCACTCTAAGAAGATAAGCAACCCAGTTAAAAATTGGGCAAAAGACTTGAACAGACACTTCTCCAAGGAGGACATACAGAAGATCCAGAAACACATGAAAAGATGCTCGATATTGCTAGCTATCAGGGAGATGCAAATTAGAACCACAATGTGATACCACTTCACACTGGTCAGAATGGCCATCATAAACAAAGGAACAAACAACAAGTGTTGGAGAGGTTGTGGAGAAAAGGGGACCCTAGTGCACTGTTGGTGGGACTGCAGACTGGTACAACCACTATGGAAAGCAGTATGGAATTTTCTAAGAAAACTAAAAATGGCTCTACCTTTTGACCCAGCAACCCCACTTCTAGGATTATATCCTAGGAACACTGAAACACCAATCCAAAAGAACCTATGCACCCCAATGTTCATAGCAGCACAATTTACAATAGCCAAGTGTTGGAAGCAACCTAGGTGACCATCAGTAAATGAATGGAACAAAAAACTATGGTACATTTACACAATGGGATTGTATGCAGCAGACAGAAAGAAGGAGCTCCTGCCCTTTGTGACAGCATGGATAGAACTGGATAGCATTATGCTAAGTGAAATAAGTCATGAGTTGAAAGAGAAATACCATATGATCTCACCTTTAACAGGAGACTAATCAACAGAACAAACAAAGAAGCATAATATAACCAAAGACACTGAAATTGAGAACAAGAGAGGAGTGAGATAGGAATTTCAAAGGAAAAGGGGAAGTTTTTAGAGCAACAAGTATGAAAGACACGTGGACAAAAGCTAGAGGGTGTGGAAATGGGAGGGATCAGGGGAGGGCTGGGGCAGTGGGCTGGGCTGGGAGTAGAAGACAGAAAACTGGACAAGAACAACAATTAAAATTTTAAAAAAATGGGAAAAAGAAACACAAAAAGGCAGTCAAAGTGAGGAGACAAAGAAACAAGCTCCAAATTGAAAGAACCAGGTAATTCTTCAGAAAAAGAAATAAATGAAATGGAGGCAAGTAATTGATCAGACATAGAGTTTAGAGTATGATTATAAAAATGCTCAAAAGCATGGAGAAAGATATAGAAATCATAATAAAGGATGACTCAGAAATAAAGAATGAAATATATCAAATAAATAATATACCGGAAGAAATAAACAGTAGATTAGATGAAGCATAAGACTGAATCAGCAATTTGGAAGACAATGTAGAAAAAAACACCCAAGCTAGCAGCACAAAGAAAAAATAATTTAAAAAAAAAAAAGAACTTAAGTTCCATCCATGCTCTCACAAAGTGTAGGAACACCTTCTCTCTCTTACACAATAGTATTCCATTGTGTAAATGTACAATGTTTTTTTTCAGGAACTACTATAAAGGACACATGGACAAACCCAAGGGGGAGGGTGGAAGCAATGGAGGGAGGTGGGTTTGATTGGAGTGGGGGTAGTTGTGGGGGGAAAGTGCAGACAACTGTACTTGAACAAAAATAAAATAAAAAAAATATATTGTGTCTAAATATATATTGTGCTTATTTACATCACCTGAAAAAAAGAAAAGATGAAAAAATTGGGACAATTATAAAAGAACAACAATAAAAATCTTTAAATAATAAAATAAATAAAATGACAATAAACATGTATCAAAAATCACGTTAAAAGAAATGGCTTAAATGCTCCAATTAAAAGACATAGGGTAGGTGAATGGATAAGAAAACCAGACCCATGTATATGCTCTTTCCAAGAGACCCACCACAGAACAAATATACATACAAATTAAGGTAAAAGGATAGAAAAGAATATTTCCTGCAAATGGAAAGGAAAATAAAGCTGAGTAGCAATACTTATATTTGACAAAATGACTTTAAAAAACAAGGCTACAGTAAGAGCAAAGAATAACACTACATAGTGATAAAAAGAATAATTCAATATGAGGATATAATCCTAGTAAACATTTATGCACCAAACATAGGAGCATCTAAATATGTAAAGAAAATCTTGATGGACATAAAGGGAGAGAATGACAGAAATACAGTCATAGTAGCGGATTTTAACACCACATTGACTTCAATGGATAGATCTCCCAGTCTAAAAATCAATAACTAACCAATGGCCTTATAAGACAAATTACATCAAATGAATTTAAATGATATCTTCAGAGTATTTCACCACAAAGCAAAAGAATATGTGAGGTCTATCCAGCAAAAGTCCAACCATTGTTAATATAATGAGAATGGTTTTCCTGACATCAATGTAACTGGACAGCCAAGAAGAGTGGACTAGAATGTTCATGCATGAACAAATACAACTTCACTGCACTAGTCAGGGTAGTAGATGCCATTTAATGAGCATGTGCACTGTGCGAGTATCACATTCAAAATGACTGAGCAAGTAGAGGAACAAATATGCATCACACTTTGCATTTAAGTTGAATGTACCTTAATGGAAACTATTCAGATAATTCAGAAGGCCATAGCTACGTGCAACTTATGATTGGCAACTTCATCACTATAACATGCCTACTCATGCATGACATCTCATGCAGAGATTTTTGAGAAAACATCAAATGCCCAGATGATTCAGCCACCCTACAGCCCAAATTTGGTGCCCTTGACTTTTTCCCTTTCCCAAAACTAAAATCACCTTTGAGATGGACAAGATTTCAGACCCTTGATGAGTTTCAGGATAATATGATGGGCCGGCTGATGGTGATTAGGATAACTGTGTGATGTCCCAAGGTGCTTACTTTGAAGGGGACTGAGGTGTCATTGTCATATGTACAATGTTTCTTATATCTTCTATCTTCTTCAGTAAATGCCTCTGTTTTTCATATTACATGGCTGGATACTTTCTGGACAGACCTCATACATTCTTTTCCAGTTCACATGGCATGTATCTGGGATAAAACACATTTAGAGCATGACAAGTCTCAATAAATTTAAAGACTGAAATCATATCAAGCATCTTCTCTGACCATAATCCTTGATACTACCAGTCAATCAAAAGAAGAAAACCAAAAAAAAAAAAAATGTACAAAGACATGAGGGCTATAATATGTTATTTTACATGAATGGGTTCAACATTGAGATTAAGAAAGAAATCAAATGAAAATGAGAACACAACAAACCAAAATTTGTGAAACACAGGGAAAACAATCCTATGAGAGAAATTTAGAACATTATAGGCCTATCTCAAGAAAAAGAAAAAGCTCAGATAAACAATCTAACTTTACACTTAAAGAAACTTAAAAAGGAATAACAAAAAATCCCCAAGTGAGTAGAAGGACAAATATAATAAAGATCAGAGCAGAAATAAATGAAATAGAGTCTAAAGAACAAGCTGTTGGGTTAGTAGATCAATTAACCCAACAACTTGTTCTTTGAAAAGACAAACAAGATTGACCAACATTTAACCAGAATCACAAAGAAAAGAAGAGAGAGAACCCAAATAAATAAAATAAAAAATGATAAAGAAATAACAACTGACACAAAAGAAATACAAAAGATTGTAAGACAATATTATGAACATCTATATGCTAACAAATTGGATAACCTGGATGAAATGGATAAATTTCTAGAAACATACTATCTTCCAGAACTAAATCAAGAAGAAGCAAAGAATCTGAATAGAGAGATTACACCTCGTGAAAGTGAAGCAGGAATCAACAAAAAAAACAAGAGTTGTGGATCAGATGGTTTCATAGGTGAATTTTAACAAAGATGCTGAGAAGAACTAAAACATCTTCTCAAAAATTCCACAAAGATTCAAGGATAGTGAAGGTTCCCAAGCTCATTATAGGAAGCCAGCAATGCCCAAATTACAAAACCAGATAAATACACTACCAAAAAAAAAAAAAAGGAAATTACAGGCCAATATCCCTGATATTCATAGATGCTGTAATCCTGAACAAAATATTAAGAAACCAAATATAACAATAAATTTAAAACATCATACACCACGATCAAGTGAGATTCACTCCAGGGATGCATACATAGTGCAACATTTACAAATCAATGTGATACAATGCATAAACAAAATGAAGGATAAAAACTAAAGGTCATATCAACAGATGCAAATAAAGCATTGATAATATCCAGAGCACCCACTTATTATAAAAACTCTCACCAAAGTGGGAATAGATAGAACATTCTTAAAGTTAATAAAGGCCATATATGACAAACCTACTGCTATCATCATATTCAAAGCAAAAAACTTACAATAATTCCCTTTAATATTGGCAACAGACAGGGATGTCAGCTTTCATTGCTCTTATTCAACATAGTACTGGAAGTCCTAGCCAGAGAAGATAACATGAAGAAGTAAAAGGCCTCTATATTGGAAAAGAAGAGATAAAACTCATTTTCAGATGACAAGATACTGTACATAGAAGCACTAAGGATTCCACTAAGAAACTACTGGAACTGATAAGTGAATTCAGTAAAGTAGCAGGATGCAAAATTAATACCCAGAAATTAACTGCATTTCTATATGTCAGTAATGAACTATCAGAAAGGAAAATTAAGAAAACAATCCCATTCACAATACTTCAAAAGAATAAATTACCTAGGAATAAATGTAACCTATGATAAGTCAGTGAAGATATAAATTAAAGAAGAATAAGTAGAAACACATACCATGCTCATGGATAGGAAGAATTAATATTATTATAATATCTATACTACCCAAAATAATCTATAGTTTCAATACAATTCCTATGAAGACACCAATGACATATTTCCCAATGACAAAAGGCCCAGAATAGCAACAGTGATCTTGAGAAAGAAGAATAAAGTTGAAGGAATTATGATATTAGGTATCATATGGTATTAGGTATCATATGATATTAGGTATCATATGATATTAGGTATCATGATGCCTAATATCAAATAACATTATAAGCCCATAGTAATCAAAACGTCATGGTACTGGCATAAAAACAGACATATAGATCAATGGAACAGAATAGAGAGCCCATAAATAAGTACTAACCTTTATAGTCAATTATATTCAACAGAGGAAGAAAGCACATACAATGGGCTAAAAATAGTTTATTGAATAAATGTCTTGGGAAAATTGGACAGATACATGACAAAAATAAGACCATCTTCTTACACACACACAAGAATAAATTCAAAATGAATCAAAGATTTAAATGTTAGATTCATAAAAACACTAGAAGAAATAATAGGCAGTAAAATCTCAGACACTCCTCAGCAATATTTTTTCTGGTATATCTCCTCAGCCAAGAGAAACAAAAGAAAAATAAACAAATGGGCCTAAATAAAACTAAAAAGTTTTTGCACAGAAGAGGAAACCATCAACAAAATAAAAAGACAGCACATTGAATGGGAGAACATATTCACCAATACATCTTATAAAGGGTTAATACTCAAAGTATATACATAACATATAGATCTCAACACCAAGAAAACTAATAATCCAGTTAAATAATGGAGGAAGAATCTGGATAGACACTTCTTCAAAGAGGATGTACAGATATCCAGTAGATATATGAAAAGTTGCTCAATATCACTAATTATCAATAAAATGCAAATTAAAACCACAATGAGATATCACCTCACACCTGACAGAATGTCTGTTATCAGTAAATTTACTAACAACTAAAGCTGGCAAGGATGTGGAAAAGGGGAACACTTTGGCACTGTTGGTGGGACTGCATTTTAGTGTAGCCATTGTGGAAAGCAACATGGAGTTCCTGCAATATATTATAAATGAACCTGCCTTATGACCCAGTAATTCCACTTCTGATAATTTATTAAAAGAAATGTGAAACTTTAATTTGAAAGAATATATGCACCCCTATATTCATTGCACTGTTATTTATAATTGCCAAGATATGGAAGCAGCTCAAGTGTCCATCAGTAGTCCAATAGATAAAACAAATATGGTACATTTACACAAAGTAATACCACTCAGCCATTAAAAGGAAAAAAAAATCAACTTTTGTGCCAGCATGGATGGAGAACATTATGCTAAGTGAAATAAGCCAGTCAGAGAAAGACTAATTCCATATGATATCATTCATATGTGGAATAAATGAACAAACTGAGCCAACAAGCAAAATAGAAACAGAATCATAGAGAGCAGGCTGACAGTTCTGATGGGGGCATTGGAGGTGGAGTGATCAAGCAAAAAGTAAAAGGATGCATGAATATAGAAAACATTGTGGTGAATGTCTGGGGTTGGTGGGTCAGTGGAGGTACAAAACAGTGTAAGGGAGATAAGCGGTAATAAAAAACAAACTATTTCAAAAAAGTTATACACCAGTGTCAAGTGAGATTATTTTCAGGGATATAAGTTGGCTACAATATCCACAAATCAAAGAATGTGATACACCACATAAACAGAATGAAAGATAAAAACCACATGACCTTATAAATAGAGGCAAAAAATTGATAAAATCCAGTACAGATTTATAATAAAATCTCTTAGCAAAGTAGAAATAGAGGGGCCATAGATCAATGTACAAAAGCCATATATGACAGACCCACAGCCAACATTGTAATTAATTGGCTAAAACTAGAAGTGTTTCCCTTAAGATCAGGTAAAAGACATGTCTACTTTCACCACTCTTAGTCAACATGGTACTGTACGTTCTAGCCATAGCAGTCAGGCAAGAAGATAAATAAAAGGCACCCAAGTTGTAAAGGAGGAACTAACACTTCCATTATTCACAGATGGCATAGTATTGTACATTGAAAACTCTAAGGACATCTCCCCAAATCTACTAGATCTAATAAATGAAATCAACAAAGTTGCAGTATACAAAATTGATATTCAGAATTTGGTTGCAATCTTATGCAGTAGTAATAAGTTATCAGAAAGAGAAACTAAGAAAACAATCCCATTTACTATAGCAACAAAGAATGAGTAAACTAGTAATAAACTCAACAAAGGAGGTAAAATCCTAGAAAACTATAGGGCATGGAAAAAATAAAGAATATATAAATAACTAGGAGGTTATACCATGTTCATGGACTGGAAGAATTACCATAATTAAACTACACATGCTATCCAAAGCAATCTTTAGATTAAACACAATTTTTATAAAATAGTTTGGCACATTTTAAAGATCTAGAACAAATATTTCAAAAACTTATATTGAACTGGAAAAGCTCCAGAACAGTCTCAACAATCTTGAGAAAGAAGAAGAAAATTTCAGGGATCTCAATATCTTATATCAATCTATATTATGAGACCCTTATAATCCAAACAGCCTAGTATTGACATAAAAGCAGGCATATAAATTAATGGAAAAAAACAGAGAGCTCAGAAATTAATCCATTGCTTTATGTTCAATTAATATTTGACAAAGGAGTAAAGAACATACAATGGAGAAAAAACAGTCTCTTCAATAAATGGTGTTGAAAAAAATAGACAGGTACATGCAAAAAATGAAACTAGACTACCAGCTTACTAATACACCCTACACAGTAAACCAAAATAAAAGACTTGAATGTAAGTCATAAAACCATAAAAATTCTAAAAGAAAGCATAAGCAGTAAAATTTCTGACATAACAATATTTTTGTTGATATATCTCCTAGGGCAAGGGAAACAAAGAAAAAATATATAAATGAATCTACCTCAAACTAAAAATCTTTTGCAGAGCAAAGGATACCATAAAGAAAATGAAAAATGGACCCACTGTTTGAGAGAACATATTCGCCAATGATACATCTGATAAGGAGTTAATTTCCAGAATATATAAAGAAATTCTACAACTCAACACCAGGAAGCCAAATAACCATTTTTTTTAATGGGAAAAAAATATTGAATAGACAATGCTCTGAGGAGGACATGCATATGGCTAAAAGACATTTGAAAAAATTCTCAATGTCACTAATCATCAGAGAGATGCATTTTAAAACCACAATGAGATATTACCTCACACCTGCCAGAATGGTTACCATAAATAAATAATAAAAAACACATCCTGGCAATGCTGTAGAAAAGGGAACCCTAGTGCACTACTGGTGGGAATGAAGACTGATGTAGCCACTGTGGAAATCAGTATGGAGTTTTCTTAATAAAACTAAAAATGGAACTGCCTTTTGACCCAGCAATTCCACTTCTGTGAATATTTTCTAAGAATCCTAAAACACCAATTCAAAAGAATATATGCATTCCTATGTTCATAACAGTGTTATTTATTATAGCCAAGATCAGGAAACAGTCCAAGTGCCCATCAGCAGATGGGTGAATAAGAAAGGTGTGGTGCATTTACACAATGGAATACTGCACAGCCATAAAACACAAGGAACTCTTATCTTTTGTGACAGCATGGATAGACCTGGATACCCTTAATTACCCAAATTAGTCATTGACGCTGACTCAAAACACCTCCCAGCTTTCCCCCTCAATCTAAACTTAGTAGACCCAGATCTACTGAGAATTAGCAATGGAATACGATGCAGGAGAAAGAAAGGAGTCTCTACCCCTCATGACAGCATGGATGGAACTGGAAAGCATTATGCTAAATGAAATAAGCTAGTGAAACTACCTAGTGAAAGAGAAGTACCATATGATCTCACCTATAAGTGGAACCTAATTAACAAAACTAACAAGCAAGCAAAATACAATCAGAGACAGTGAAATAAAGAATAAACACTGTAATCAGAGAGGATGGGGGAGAAGGATAGATAATAGGGGAAGGGACATCAGGGAACATGTATAAAGATACATGGACAAAGCTAAAGGGTTTGAGGGTGGGAGGCATGGATGGGTGAAGTGGAGGGATAGGGGCATGACACAGTGATAATGGAGACAACTGTACTTGAACAGCAATAAAAAAGGCAGCAATATAGAAAAGTTATTTGTCTTTCATGGTGGTGAAATTTGAAATTTTCGGAACTACTTCTCCCAAAAGTGACAGGAACATACAGCTCTGGACTAAAACAATGACAATAATACAATGATCAGTTTTCTTCTCATTTTTGTTTTTCTCATTAAATGCTCTTCTGTTGTTATTTAGAAATGAAACAGCACTGTTTCAAAAGACACAGTTCATGGCCTCCAATACTCTTATATTAATACTCCTTACTTACTTCTAAAGACTTGGAATCAGAGATTATAGAAGGCAAACTCAGAAGAAAGGGAACATGTTTGTATATTATGAATTAAACATTTGAGAGTCCAGAAAAAAAGTCTATCATGAGCACATTGATCTGAGGCAGAACCAAAGTCCAGAATTATTTCACTGTTGTCATTAGCCATTGGACTAGCTGTGATTCCAGAAGCTGAGGGTTCTCTGGGGAACTTAGCTGGACCAGCACAGGCCACTGGCTTATAAATAATTTGTCTCCTACTTGATGTTATTTTTCAGTGTCTTGTATTCCTCCTTTCCTCCCCCTCATTGAAATCAAGTTTGAAGATGCCCAGCTGCATTTGGAGTGTCTGTGAGGGCTGCATTGCTTACAGAACAAGGAGCTTCTTAGTACCTATCACCTAAAGCTGATCATTCAGCACTGAAACTATTGTGCTAAACATATGTGCTCTAAAATTAGTCCTTTGCTTGGGAGCAAAGAGGGAAAAACAGTTCAACATGAAACCATAGTTACTTTTGTCTCTTGAGGAAAGTTATCTAACTTATTTCTCTTTACCAGCAAGATAAATTATCAGGAGAGTTAATGATCTGATTTTGGTAAGTTCAAAGACATATCATTGAGCAGTGTTTTTTAGTGGTGGAGCTAACAGTTTGCAATCATACATGGGGTATTAGCTTTGTTCCTCAGATAAAAAGTTTCAGTGCTGTTTCTCTGAGGGGCTGTCCCTGCTTTACCCAAAATAGGCCCAGAACCATAGGTGTAAATGGATTCCACCTGGAGGCCATGTCAGGTTTCTACTCGAGGATACCTCATCTACAATATGACAGGGACACAAAGGAAGCATTCACAGACTTGACCTTCACAGGACTGGCCTGTTTATTGCTCCTCAGGCCAGTGACTGTAGAGAATTATGAGATGGTAAAGCAGGCAGGACTCCATCAAAGAAACAGAAATCTTGATAGACAAGGACATTATATAATTTATCAATTCAATCTGGAACATTTTGAGAGCAAAAGGAGGAATTATTAATGATGTGAGAACAGGAGATGTAAATGGAACTGTTTCAGGTAAATCAAATGTCTGACCACCCTAACTCTAGAAATTTCAAGTAGGAAGGTCTTTCATACAGGAATCCAAGGCTTCACTTCAACTAGAGGCACTGGAGGAGCAAAGATCAGGGAGAGAGCTTGTGGGACTGGCCCTGAAGCTATAGCAAATCTTAGTAATTGCTGGGCAAGTGACCATCAGTGATCTCAGCTGCCAAATTTTGAGAATTCGCTTCTGCCTGCAATGACCCACAGCTACTCCTTCTCTTCCAGAATGAGGGCTTCTTCTCACTTGCCTTCCGGATGTTATACAAGAACCAATAACTGGCAGACTAGCCAGACCTTGCAGAAACTGTGAAAGAGCCTGGCATAGATATCAAGCCAACATCAGATGAGCCAGCATTAATGCATAAATGCTAAATTGATTTATATAAATAAGGGCAAACCAGTCCATCTGAAGGGGCAGAGGAAGACACTAGAGAAGGGAAGAGAACTCTGAGCTATTTCAGGCTGGCTTTGTGGTTCTGAGAGGGGCAGGATAAACAGGAAAAGGGGGAAGAAAGATTAGGGAACTAACCAACTGTAAAACACTTGAGGGAGATAGAGGCATGAAGAATTTTGGGACATTGCATGTAATGAGATAATTTGACACTTTGCAATGTCTTTTAGAATTTTCAGCAAAGGCTTATATTATTTTTGAAGGGTTTTTGAATCAGTATTTTGTTTTAATGAAATGTAATGTTCAGACCATCTTCTCTCAGGTCACATGTGGTTTAGGCCAGTTATGTAGAATTATAAAGCATGGTTTGGGGCCAAATTCCCAGCTAATAAACCAAATTTCTCCTTGTTGCATTTGCTTGTCATTTTCCTGCATCTATATTTTCCTTCAAGGGACATAGCAAAAAAAAAATCTCTGGTATGAGTAATTGGAGTAATGCTTAGTACACATACTTATGCCAAACCATGACCTTGAATTCTGCCAAGACAGTTACTCTAATTGGGAATAAGATCCCCACATAGAATTGGAAAAGATTTAAATAAACAAATGAAAGGTTAAAAGAGCTTAGAAAGTTACAAGAAAGGAAAAGATAATGGTGTTTCTTCCTAGTAGTTAAGCTGTTGTCTTTAACTATGTACTTAAATAATTTGCTTAATGTTTTTCTGACTTGTAAGGGTGTAATCTTCATGAGAATTGACCAGGTATATCTTTCTTCACTTTTGTTTTCCTGTTGCCAAGCATGATATTGAGACTGGCACAAATGTGTCTTTCCAGTTATTTGTTAAATAATTATTCAAGATGCAAGACCACTAATTTATTCTCAATATCAATTCATTATTTTGCAGCACAGTGCTGCATGGAAGAAAGATGATACTTCCCACCCTTTTCCCTTATTTATGCTTGTAGGTGTGGTCACATACTAAGTTCCATTCCGAATATGAATGAACTTGTCCTGGTCTTCAGTGCTATGCCAGTTGGCTCTTCAACAACCTCCTAAAGGAATGTTTATGATAAAGAGCTTCTGTGAAATGGATATGACTTCAGTTAATTTTATGGCTTTCAGAAATGTGAACACTTCACCAGTGGCACATTATGGCATACCTGCCAAAAAGGAAGAGAATTTTGGGAGCATAAGATCATAGTCATGCCTAAAGGAAAGCAACATTGGTAAGTCTTTCTCTGATATATTTAGGACAGAGAGCAATCTAGATCCCAACTTCCTTATTAGAAGGGAAGACAGACAAAAATGATTGGAACATTGGATTGCAAATATTTTAAATGCCCTTATGTTTACATCTATTTTTCTCCCTTCCATCAAGTCATTAATATAAAAAGGACCAAAAAGAGTACCTTGAGACTTCATTCAACTCAGAGACAATCTGGTGCAGAGGTAATTATGGCCCCTGTGGCAAAAAGTAAGAGCAGCTGATAGCAAGCAGAGAGATGTGAGTGAGAATATTGGATCAGCTTTAAAGCAGAAGGACCAAGCCTGTGTGTGATCTGAGCCTCAGGAGAGCCCTGGTGTTTGCCACAGAAAGTCTTATTTCCAATCTCCTGTGAAACTGTTTTGACTCAGTAGAGCAACGGGAACAATACTAGCAGAAACAAGGCCTTATTGAACATGTAAATATTGGCTCCTCAATTTTAAATTTATTTTATATAAGTTGATCTTCGATTACTTGGCTAGTTTTTATCATGCAGTTCCAAAATGATTTTATTTTTTTATTGTTGTTCAAGTACAGTTGTCTCCATTTTCCCCCAACTACTCCCCCCTACTCCAGCCATCCCCACTTCCTACCCCTGTTCCAACCCCCACTCTTTGGTTTTGTCTGTTTGTCCTTTTTAGATGTTTCTGAAAAACCTTCTCCTTTTACCCCCTATTATCCCCTCCCACCTCCCCTCTATTTATTGTCAGTTTGTTCTTAATTTTAATATCTCTGGTTATATTTTGCTTGCTTGTTTGTTTTGTTGATTAGGTTCCACTTAAAGGTGAGATCATATGGTACTTCTCTTTCATTGCCTGGCTTATTTCACTTAACATAATGCTCTCCAGTTCCATCCATGCTGTTGCAAAGGGTAGGAATGCCTTCTTTCTTTCTGCTGCATAGTATTTCATCATGGAGATGTACCATTGTTTTTGATCCATTCATTTACTGGTGGGCATTTAGGTTCCTTCCAGCACTTGGCTATTGTAAAATGTGTTGCTATGGACATTGAGGTGTGTAAGTTCTTTTGGATTGGTGTTTCAGGGTTCTGAAGATATAATACCAACAGTGAAATTTCTGGGTCAAAAGGCAGTTCCATTTTTAGTTTTCCGAGGAAATTCCATACTGTTTTCCAAAAGAGTTTTTTAAAGATTTTATATAGAGACTGATATTTTTCCTAGCTCCTCACTAGGACTTTATCATGGGTGTATTATTCTACCCAATAAAAAACATATCAAATTAGGACTAAATATACAGTATAGTTCTACATAATACAAAAGTCAGTTTAAGTGAATGTCAGTTACTCCAGCACCACACTATAGGTAACCACATAGCAGTGTCAGGGTCTTTATTAATTTATTAATTTGGAGGTCTTCTATATTCTCAAATGTTTTTGTCACTTTTCAGTTGAAAATAATTTTTTAAATTTCATTTGCATTTACTTGTTTTAGAGAAAGGGAAAGGGATAGAAAAAGAGAGGAAGAAAAACATCAATGTGAGAAACATTGATGAGTTCCCTCTCATACATGCCCCATCCAGAGACCAAACCCACAACCCAGGGATGTGCCCTGGTCAGGAATCGAAATGGCACAATAGTCTAGGAGTCAAAGCGATTTGTTAATTCCATAAAGAACTTTTTAATTTCCTTTTAAAATTTAATTTATTGGGGTGACATTGGTTAATAAAATTATATAGCTTTCAGATGTACAATTCTATATGTCACCTATATATTATAGCGTGTACTCACCATCCCAAGTCAAATCTCTTTCCATCACCATTTATTCCCCCTTTACTCTTTCCTACCAGGCCCCACCTCCTTTCCCTCTGGTAATCACCATACTGTTTTGTGTGTCTGAGTTGTTGGGGTTTTTTTGCTTAATCCTTTCATCTTTGTCACTCATCCTCCAATCCCCTCTCCTCCAACAGCTGTCAATTTGTTCTCTATTTATGAATCTGTTTCTATTTTGTTTGTTAGTTTATTTTGTTTGTTAGAGTCCACATATGAGTGAAATCATATGGTCCTTGCATTTCTATGACTGGCTTATTTCATGTAGCATAATACTCTCCGTGTCCATTCATGCTGTTGCAAAGGGTAAAATTTCCTTCTTTTTTACAGCTGAGTAGTATGCCATTGTGTAAATGTGCCATAGCTTTTTTATTCATTCATCTAGTGATGTACACTTGTGAACTTTTGATGCTTAATTCCCCAAGGTCTTTTTCTCTGTTGTGGTAAGTTCTGATGCATCATATTCAGTTAGAAGTACCACAGAATTGAAATAGTATGTGTTCTGCATCATATGAGACAATTCCTATGAAAACTTTTTGTGTCCACACTAGACTTCGAACAAGATATTAACTCTTGTGTTGCAAGTCACTGTGAACATGATATGTCACTTGGAGTTATTTGTACTCAGCATTACTTAACCTATTCTGACTGATATACAATTGCCCACAAGGAAATATGTCTTTTCCCTTCTGCTGCAAATGATATAAAACAATAATGATTCTCACTAAGGATTTGCAATTATAAGCCAGCTTTCCTGAAGATCTAGAGTTTAAATGCACAACACCTGCATTCAGGAAATCCAAACAAAAAAAACTTTAATTAAAACTTTAACAAATTTTGTATACTAAATTCACATCTTTTCTGAAGAAAATTATCACCAGTGCTTTCACAGCTTATGTTCAACCAGATATGAACTTACAGTAATATGTTTCCATACATTCAAGGGAAGAGTCCTCTATAAAATAATAAGCAAATAAAAAACAAAAAGCAAAACCCCTCAAGGACCACTAACAGTAAAATTATAAAATTTAGAAAATGAAAATCAATATGTATGAAATATTTCAAAGCAAATACAGACTGCAAAACATTAATAAAGAACACAAAACTAACATAAGGATTAGGCAGATTTCTTTGAAATCTTTTAGAAATAGACAATCATTTTATTAAAAGTAAAAGAAAACCTCAGTTGATTAGACAACTGAAATAACAGTAAACTGAAAGTAAACTGAAAGAACTGAATGAATTTACCTGGTATGCAGCGCAAAGAGCCAGAGATAGAAAGCATGAAAAAAGGATCTAAATGCATAGCAGATAGCAAGTGAAATGTTACTCTTTGTTGAATCTCACCTAACTAAGAGAAAGAAAGAATTTAAGGAAGCTGGATTCTAGGTAAATGGTGAGGCTAGTTCACGCTGTGGGGAAGCCCACAATCAACAAGCTCCAGTCTTCTTAAGCAACTACTCATCATGTCTAGGATCATTGCATGGCAAAGAAAATTTTCAAGAAGAAAAAACAGAGTTCATCAAAAGCATAGGTAAAACAACTTGAAGAAAATTGACTATGCAGAGAAATGAACACTTAAAATACTTACTATTATTCTCAGGAAGATAAGAATGAAAAGCATGAATGAAAAAAGGTGCTATAAAATAGTGAAAAAACTGAACTTATGGAATTTAAAATTATGATAACAACTATGAGAGACCAACAAAAGAGTTTCAAGATAAATAGAGGAAATCTGTCAGGAAATAGAGCATAAGGACAACATGGGAAAAACTGATGGAGTAAACATAAACATAAAGTTTAACAAGTTAGTCAAGTGTAAACAGATATAATTATTAAAACTCTAGAATTAAAGGTTACAATTTTCCAATTGAATTTACCATCTGGTATTCAATAAAATAGATGAAAATGGGCATGCAACAGATAATATTGTAAACTTGCTGAGGATGGAAACCTTAAGAATGTACTTTCAAAAAATTTTTTTAAATCATAAATACTGAAGATGGAAATCTTAAGAATACTTTAAAAATGTATTTTGTTATTATTTTAATGTTATTTTAAAAATACATATTTTTAATTTATTTTTCATTTTTATTATTGTTGTTCAGTTACAATTGTCCTGCATTTTTCCACATTGTTCTCTCCTGCCCTGTCCTCTGTACTCCCACAGTTAACCTTCCCCCATTGTCCATTCCCATGAGTCCTCTATTTGTGTTCCTTGATTGCCCCATATCCTTCATCTTCTTAAAGCAGTCCCTTTAGCATGCCTTGCAATGCTGGTTTGGAGGAAGTATATTCTAATCTTTTGTCTAAGAAAATTCATTTTACCTTCCATTTTAAATGATAGTGTTGCTGTGTAGGGTAGTCTTGATTGTACGCCTTTGCTTTCCATTACTTGGAATATTTCTTGCCAGTCTCTTCTGGCTTGTAATGTTTCTGTTGAGAAATCAGCTGCTAGCCTTATTGGAGTCCCCTTGTATGTTACTATCTGTTTCTCCCTTGCTGCCTTTAGGATTCATTCTTTGTCTTTAAATTTTGGCATTCTAATTATAATGTATCCTTACTCCTATAAATTCTCTTCCCTCTTCCTAATTGAAAAACTTTTCCCCTTTTATCATCTCATATTCCCTTTGTCCTACATTATAACTTTCATAATCTCTTCACCTTTACACATATTTTCTCAATTACAGTAGAGATTGCTGACGTTGTAAGGGGGTTCTTTTTGCTGGTGTAATTTTATTTGCCTGGTGATACTGCTTTGTTAGGCAACATCTGTATAATAGCATATAAGATGAGGCAGGAATTATGACTACCAGTAAGCCTGCTGAGAGGAGAACCCACCAACAAAGAAGCCACCAAGAAGTAAAGCCCAAGTACAACAAAAGAGCCCACACAAACAGAAGAAAGGGCCAAACTAGAGCATCCAGACAAGAAAATCAAAGAGACTGCACTACTGAGTCCCCAAAAAGTCCTACTATAGAAGTCCTCCCCATGAAGGTAGACAGGCAAAACAGAAAATCATAAGATGTGTAAACCAACAAAAAGAGTCACATAAAATGGGAAGACAAAGGAATAACCCCCAAACAAAAGGAACGGAGGAATGCTCAGTATAAAGATAAATGAAATGGAGGCAAACAATCTATTAGGCATAGAATTTTAAAAAATGGTTATAAGGATACTCAAGGGACTCAGTAACAACTAAAAAGAACAGAGTGGGAACTATAGCAACATGAAAAAGGAAATAGAAATCATAAACAAGAACCAGGAAGAAATGAATAATACAATATCTGAAATAATAAATACACTAGAAGCAATTACAAGCAGACTGAATGAAGCAGAGGATCAAATCAGTGAGCTGGAAGACAAGGTAAAAAGACCCAGGTATAGCAGCAAAATGAAAAGACATCAAAAAGTATGAGGATAGCTTAACAAAACTTGAGGGCAACATGAAATACAACATTCAAATGAGAGAAATACCAGAAGGAGAAGAAAAGGTGCAAGGCATAGAAAACCTGTTTGAAAAAATAATAACAGAAAACTTCCCAAACTTGAAAGGGGAAGAAGCATGCAAGTTCAGGAAACACAGACAGTCCCAGTCATGATGAACCCAAAGAGGCCTACTCTAAATTTATTTTTCAATTACAATGGACAGAATATTATATTAGTTTCAGATATACTACCTACTTCTTAAAACCCATTTAGAACCTAAGAAACAATAGAACAAAGTATTCAAAATTATCAAGCAATATTATTTGTAATCCCACATTATGTAGTTATCAAACTATTATTCTACTGTGCAGTAGCATAAAAATATTTTAGATATACAGCATGTAAAAATATTTATTTCCAATGCACACTTACTCAAGAAACTAGTGAATCTTTATAATTCAGATGGCCAGCAAAAAAATAGCCCATTGAAGAGAAATAAAATCAGTCTAAACTGGATATCATATACAAAAGTGTGGGCAGTCAGCAAGGGTAAGCATTTCTGTGCCTAAAATCATGCAAATACAGTTACCACCCTTAAGCCAGAAAGGGAGGCAGCAGTAACCAGAACTCCAAAAGAGTAGCTATAACTTTGGTAAATGCTGTATACAGGTGTTTGGGGACTTCAATAAAGGAACACAGATAATTAGTGGAAACTAGGACAAAAAGAAGCCAGTGGTTAAATACTCTAACCTCACTCACCTCTAATTTCTTGCTAGTGCTTCCCACTGGTCTCTAATACTTAAAACCCAGGGGGTGAGATATTTATATAGTGAACAAAAATTAGCCTTTTAAGGCAAAAATAGGGTGGAAAATTATGGACAGTGGATTTGCAGGGCAAACTTAGGCTGTCCAGCATATTCTTTCAAAATCAATAGTGAGGCTGGCCAGAAATCACACAGAAATTAAATCCAAGAAACACAGTTCCCAAATCAAGAAAGCAATGAAAGAAATTCCTTAGATGATAATGAAAGGAGCTCCCTAAATTCCAACAAAGTTAGTAGACCTAGAAAGCAATCAGCAACTTTCTGGAGTAGGTCAGAGCTTTCCAAAAGAGACATCTTCAAGAAGAAGAAAATGATGTGTTTAAACTATTTATAGTTTAGCTTACTTAATTAAGAGGAGTTTGGATATGTATTAATGATATACCTCAGCTAAAATTTGAAAACAAACTCCGTTGACTTTGGTATGAATAGATATTTAAAAGATAGTAGGAAGAAATCATGTTGTACAACATGATAATCTAAAAGGACGGAAAAATATACTGAGCAAATAACCAAAAGAATGTAAGTGTTGTTATATTAATTTCAGACAGTAATGTTTTTGTAATATCATTTATTGGAGATGAAAAGAGTTGCTGCATGATGACAAAAACTTCACATTACCAGGAATTGTGTCACCTAATATCTCAAGCATATAAATTAAAATTATTTAAAAATACACTTAGAAACCAAAAAATTTACTATCATACTGGGAAAAATTTAACATCCATCATTTAGTCAAACTGACCTCCCAAAAACTAAAAGTAAAAAGAATTTGAACAATACAATTTACAGGTTGAGTTCAATAAATAGATAGAAAACTTGACACTCAACTAGTAAAGATTAAACATTGTATACACACTCTACACACATTAGAACATTTATTGAAATATCACATATTGTGCTCTTTAAAAAGAAACAAGTTTAGTATTGTTCAGATTATGTTCTTGACAGCAATGCAACTAAATTACAAATTAAAAATAAAAAACTAAGAAAATTTTGCATTTATGTGGAAATCTTAAAATGTGACTTTAAATAATACACAAGTAGAAGAAATCATATTGTGAAATACCAACAACTGGAATGAAATTATGTTTAAAATACATTTGAAAACTTGTAAAGTAAATCTAAAATATTTTTAGAAAAAAATTAGTTTTATATGATTAATTAGAAATAAAGGAGGATGAACATTAATTACCTAAGCTTCCAGCTAAAGAAATTGCAAAAAAAAATCACAAAAAAAGTTTTAAGAGATTAGATGAAAGAGATAAAAATTCCCTAAAATGACAACCAAATACAGTGGAGACACATAGCATAATTTTCTAGCTGTGGTACATATGGCAATTCTAATGCCTGGAGCTTCCCTGGCAAAAGTGACACAAATGAAAAGGACTGACAGAACTATTTAGAAACCTTCAAAAACTTAAGCTGGGAAATAAAACACAAAAAGTTGGCCTTATGCTTATAGTCTTGGATTATTTGTGGATTCTGTTTAAAATATCCAAAATCATATTCAATAATTATGTGGCAGTTTGACAAATAAACTGGTTTTATAACTTCTTTTAATTTTAGAAAATTAGACATATTTCAGTTTCAAAGAGAAGGTAGGGTTAGGTAGAGTAAAAAAAAAGAAAGTGAAAAAGATGTTGCCTATTATAATTCATAGTAAAGAAATTATTATGCAAATATTAAATTCCTAAAGTAATGAAAGATTTCAGAGTGGCATTTGAATCACTTATGTGGCTAACCGGATTGAAGAAGGAGAAGATATTGGGTAGGTGAACTTAATGCATATATTTTAGAAGGAAATAAAGAGTTATATTCAAGTGATAAATAAAACAGAGCATTTTATGAAGCAAATATCTTAGATGTTGGTGACCAAAAATAAAATTATAAAATATAATTTCTTATACAAGAATTTGACCCAATACCACTGATCTATGTACTTGAAAATGGTTAACTTTTATGTTATGTGTATTTTGCCACAAATACAAATTTTTAAAAGAGAGAGAGAACTGGTTCACTCTGAGTTCAAAGTAAGTGGATTCTGGGTCTATTGTGTTATTTAAAATCACTCTAATATTTTGGTTTGTTAGTCATATGCATATAATATTTTGACAAAAACAAAGCAAGCTTTATATTGAATAGAATAACGTTAGCTGCAAGTAACAGATTTTTCAACCAAAAGTGGTAGGGAAAAAAAAGAATTTATGACCTTACATAAACAGAAATCTAAAAGCAGAGCAGGCTGAGGCTTGTAGTGGCAGTCCTTCAACACCATCCCACACTCAGCGGCTTTCATTTTTCCTTTCTGTTGCTTGTGGCACTTACCAGTATGAGCTCTCAGCTTTAAATTTTCTCTTCTTTGCTTGACTACGGCTGGGCCCTTTCTTCTTTGCTGGAAGGCACAATGTCAGGCTTTTTCAGTAGAAGGCACTTGAGGACATGCAGGAAGAAATGGTTCTTCCTGGTTCTGGTGAACAATTTCCTGAGGGCTCCTATAGCACGTGGTGGCTAACACTGGCACAATGCAGTGTTCACCCCCACTCCAGAGGGTGGATTCCAAATGAATTCTGCCTGTGTCCCAACCAGCTTCCTCATGGGTATCAGCAGTGCCCCAACAGGCAGATTTCTAGTAAATTTCAGCAGCATCCCAGAGAGATATTGTACCAACTCTCCCTTCCCTAATCAACGTCTTGGCCAGATTCAACAATGCCTGTCAGATATTGAGAATAGTATATGAAAATTGTTATGTTGTTTTACTTAACTGTTCCTGCTGATGCTTTTAGTCACATGGGCTACATTTCTCATGGGATGCATGTAAAGTTTCTATAGGAATCCTGTGCAGACACCAGAGCACCAACACCCAGTGGCCTGATGTGGCAGCAATGCTTTCCATTCCCAAGCCCCAGTTTCTAGAAGTACCCCTCACAAAGCCTCTTACACACAGCATGGGGGCCAGTCAAGATGATCTCCTTTATAGAGGCACCTTTAAGAAGTCTGGAAGCCAGCTACATTCTTCAATGCCTGGGTCTCTGGAGAAACACAAGTGTCCTTGTAATATAGCTGATCTTTCTTTTTTTTTTAA